>JAZGTK010002941.1:0-29274 GCA_036877625.1 Ambastaia sidthimunki | reverse complement strand
CACACACACACACACAGACAGACACAGAGACACAGACACACAGAGACACAGAGACACAGACACACACACACACACAGAGACACAGACACACACACAGAGACACACACACACACAGAGACACACACACACACAGAGACACAGACACACACACACACACACACACACAGAGACACACACACACACAGAGACTGCCTCTTACTGTGGTATTTTCTCTGCAGCTCCTGCTGGACTTGTTGAGAACTTGCATCTGGACGCATAAATCCCAGAAGTCTTTGCTGCAGATTAGCTGGTGAGCTAAAACTGTAAATGTTCATTCAGTTAGAGCCTCTAACACACTCGCGTCCCTACAAAACATCTATGAGCAAGTCTATGGGAGGAGGAACAGGAGTACTGACCTGGCCACCCCCAGAGAAGACGGACTGAACTGGGAGTTTTTATCCAGGTATTCCTTCAGTCCCTGAAGCTGCATCAGAAGCACCTCGAGATGAGAGGAACTGACTGTGCTCTCCAGCTACAACACAAACACATCAGCAGTCTGATAACATCAGCAACCTACAGAAGACCATTATGAACGGCTCATTTCTGAACTCCTGCAGTGTTTGACTCACAATGGTGACCGTCTGATTGCCTTTGTTTATAGTTTTTTCCATCGCTAGACTACCATCCCAGATATTTCTGTTTAAAGCAGATGAAAACACACTGAACTCAGTCACTCAACAGTTGAATTTACACTGTAACGTCAGCTCCACTTACCCCAGAATACGAGAGAAGTAAATACTGATGCCATTGTGTTTTCCAGAGAAGATGACCTCTGGACCAGAGGACACGCCTGTGATGGGCGGAGCTCCGCTAAAAGTCACAGGTGTAGACGGGGCGTAAGGGGTCGAGACGGTTGGGGGAAACACACCTGACACAAAGACACAACATGAGTGCATTAAATATGTAAAGACAAATGTGTTTATTTGTTTACCAAAATAGGACAGTACACAGAATATACTGAAAAAACAGGACCATGCCAGCAGGATTTGATTGGCTTGTGAAATTATTGGTCAATCATAATAAATGATTTTTTTTCATGCCAATGTTGTCTTGGTTTTGTTAGTAGCAACTACACACACACACGTTTAATCAGTACCTGGGGCAGGTGTAGCAAGAAAACTGGGGTTTGATAGAGGGCTGCCCACAGGCACTGGGGATCCTACAATGACACAAGATTCTAGATTAGATTTTAGTCAACAGAAACAGTCATCTTCTAGTGAGTGATTCCATGAGTTTAAAAGTTAAAATGTTAAATCTGGTTTAAGAATTTGATAGTTTTAAGGTAAAATGTTTCTCACCTGGTACTGGAGAAGTGAAGAGGGGCCCAACGTTACTGGGGGCCGAAACAGCAGATGGGAAACGCATCTGAGCTTCCCCACCATACCTGAAACACACACACATAAAGACAAACAGAAACACACACAAATGCATATATATACACATAATATGGACACAGAAAGACACACACTTTTAGAGTATTTAGCATGAACACCTACACAACAAACAGAATGCAACCAGACAGAAAACCTTCATGAGTGACTGTGTCTGACCTGAAGAAGGCTCGCGTGGCCCACGCAGACACCTCTCTGTCACACGCTGCAGTGGAACACGCCAAGATAAGCGCTGTAGCACACGCCTGCTCCTCCTGTGAAGAACACATGTCAACATCATGTGATCAACATAACATCAACAGATCCGCATTTTCACATCACACATGACATCACTCACTCTGTGCAGCTTAAAGAACCTCTCGATGTCCTCACTCTCGCCTCCAGAGCTGCTCACCAGCAGATGACGCAACTGATCCACGGGCCTGAGTTTGTGAAAGATGTGACTTCCCTGAGAAAACCACCAGAACATGAGAAGAATGCGAGACGAACATAAGAACAATGTCAGAGAAACATGCTAATGGTCGTGGTGAAGATGCTGGTACCTGAGCAGACAGGAGGACAAATTTCTGAGGCAGGATATTGTGCTGTTGAACGACTAACGGAGAGTCAGTCAAAGGAATGAGATCTTTATTCAGAGGAGTGATGATCTTTGATGATGCTGATTCTTCTACAGAACACAGAGCCCAAGAGTGACCGTCCACATTCACTGTCATCTGAAACAAACAAACATACATCAGGGTGTGCTGATCTCACAGTGACACCGGTGAGACAGACAGACAGCACGGGGTCTTCAGCAGACAGGCGAGTCTGACCTGAGCCTCCATCAGGGGCTTTTTAAATGGAAAGGAGTCGTGGTTTATACACCAGAGAATGTCACTGTCTTCAGTCTCAGACGTGGCCATCAGTAAAACTCCTTTCTGATAAAGAGCCTTGTGTATTTTGACAGGTTTCTGGAGGGTGGAGGAGGCGGAGAACCCGGGCGGCAGACGCACATGGACCAGTGCCAGCATGCTGGGACGAGCCAGAGTGTGTTTGGCATTGGGTGGAGCAAAAGGGGTGGTACTAAAATACAGACGCACACCTGCGCAGTACACAAAATATAAGTGTAAATATAACTGAGAATTCAACAAAAAAAACAGGACACCATTTAATAAACAAATGATGGATTTCTACCAGCATGAGTGACAGCCAACAGATGACAGTCTGATGACTCTGAGCGACCAATTACTGCAATATGAACGATGGGTTTGAACACAGAGCGATCAATTGTCCTGCAAAAGAGGTAGTCATGTGACTGGCTACTGTTATATAAAATAAACTATCAGCTATTGTACCAACCAAGATTTCTATACGAGTGCATCCAGAATAAAACACAGGTGAAGCTGCTACCTGGCAATGTTTCCTGCTGCTGAAACAACTGAGTTCTGAGACAGAGCAGCAACACGAGTCATGCCCTGCCCATCAGCCCCGAGATCATACACCTGACACACACACACAGACACACACACACAGACACACATTAGGTGTGGAGCATTTAAAATCATGATGGTTCTAGAACATGAATAATGATCAAATCTCTAACCTGAAGAACTCCTTTCTCTGAACGAGTGTATAAAATATTACGGGAATTGTCTACAGATATTTGAACAACTGGATCTGTAAGTATAAAGAGGAAAAAAACACATGAAACTCCAGAGATAATCTCCTGTATAATCAACTCCAGTCACACACTGATATATATCAGACAGCTGGAGGAATGAAACAACATGTGGCCACTGGACGTCAGCATCAGCGCAGCACCAATATAAACTACAGACAAATCACATGATAACAGCAGCATCACATCTGCAGGTCTGAGTGATGTTCTGACCGTCCTCAGAGAAGGAGAACTGAAGCAGAGACGGGATGAGGAAAGACAAGCTGCTCTTGGAGTGGTTGATCTTCCTGCAGCGCTGACTGAACCAGCCGGCTTCCGCCTGATACGCTATTTCATACAGACAGCCGTCTCTGCCAGCCATGAAGATGCGGCCCTGCTGTGTGGAGGTGACGGCCAGCAGGTACGTGTTGTCTGTGGGGATGGAGTACAGAGGATCAGGCAGGAGTTGCATCGCCCCCAACGTGCTGTCATTCAAACCTGTAGAGTTCAAACACATTAACACAGACAGGATGAGAAACATGAGCCGTTTTTCATTTGACACGGTGTCCTAAACACACAACTAGATACATTTCAGCCAGTTAAACCTTTACCTGTCTGGGCCTTTGGGAAACTCAGGCCGAGAATAACAACATCCACTGGCGTGGCCAACACCAACAGAAAGTGGATGTGAGGCTGGAAAATACCTGCAAGACAAAAAGTAACAGAAGTCCAATAAAAACAAAAGTGTTGCTAAAGATCAGATTAGGATGGTACGAATCTCAAACAGAGCTTTGAGTAACAGCAGCAACATCACAGCGCTCAAAAACGTACATAAATATCCTAGACTATAATCACAGAGAAGCAGAAAACTACTGTCAGCCCTGTTTAAAGAGTTAAACACACAGATCTGTTATAGAAGAGTAAAAACCACAAAGACACCTTGGGCTATATGACCAGAACTACAGAATCCACACATATAACAAGACAGGTCTAGTCTTTAACAAGGCAGTTCTAGTCTTCACTACAAAACTGAAAAAACAACCAACCTGGCTTGGGTTTCACCAGTCCAACTGACAGTATAGTCTCACTGAGACCATCAAAATATGCCACATCACTCCTGAGGAATTTCAAACAGAAATTTAAATGAGAATCAAGCACCTGAAACAACATTCCCTTTATCATTACTCACCCATCCTCATAATTCCACATGAATATGTCATTATCAATGGTGAGCCACGCCCTGGAAATCTCTGGAAAAACTCCCATCATGCAGTTGCACTGCATATCTGTTCAATGCTACAGTTAAGGTATTAAACTGAAACAATAACATCCTGTTCTAGGAGTCCGTTGACGGTTTTCCTGTAGAAATACAAACACTGGTTATTCAGCTGCAGGATACGACCAAACTGCTCCACCAGTTCTGGGGGCAAAGGAACTCTCCTGATGGTGCTGACTTCTGAAAGACTCGGTACACTGATCAGCCCAGAGCCCTGCAGAGGGTAATCCATATCTGACATGCCCGAGAGAGACGGCATATCTGACAAACCCAGACAAACAAGAGTTACTGATACATACACTGGCGTGTTTTCAATAAGACCTAACCGTCTGTTAAGTAGAGAGAGTTGAACAGGGATAGACAGCGAGTCTTACTGTGTGACGGGACATTGAGAAGCTCTGACAGGTCAGGAAAACAGCGATCCTCCTGCAGGTGTCTGTCAATCAGACGGCTGGAGCTTTCCAAAGATTCCTGAAGAACTGCGGCTGGACTGCTGGAGCCCAGGCTGGACGGCATGACGTCACGAGAGCTCAAACCTGCAGCAGACGTCACGTGACACGAGCTGAACAGTTATGTAGAATCATAGGCTATACAGATAAATAAAAATGCCATACATACAGACGACATCTCACAAATGAAGAAATACAAATAGGTTTTAGGCTGTGTAAGGATGCAACCCGCCATAAATGCAACATAATAGAATATACAATAAATATAAAGTTTAGAGAGCATTTATATAAGTATAACAGCCATCCATAATCATATAACACATGAGTTTAATGCGCTCTAAGTGAGAAGGAATAAACACGGAGTTTAAAACATACCCATTTAGGTTACGATCAAATTCAATAACCAACATGATCATTAGCTTTAGCAATACAGCTAACCTAACACAGAAAAGCAGCAAGACTAAAGTTCCGCTCTGAACGGATGTATATGCGCTGTGTTTAACACACGGATAACAGAAACTCACCTCTGAACAGATATTAAGCAGATCAGAGTGAAATGTGACAGTGTTTCTGAACTTCAGCGACTCCCGCCAAACTCGTGTGAGTGCCGCAGTAAGTGTGAAGCGCGCTGAAAACACAACAACAGCCTCATTTCACAATAAAAGTCCATGAGAACGTGACTTCACAGTATATTGCAACTTTAGTCTTGAGATTCATTCATTTACATTTATTTACATCTTGTGCTGTGATGTTTAACTCATTATGATCAGATCCAGCTCAAAAATACATGTAACTGTCTGAACCTCAGTCTGTACATATTCATCCTAACAGCAGTGAGAACACGTTTAAAACTCGAGCGAAGGTTTTTATGCTGATAAAATACTGCATATGGATAAACGGGCATTTAATTCACATATCTTTGTTTTTCTTCATTTGTGATGTGAGATGAACTAAATGTTCGTGAATTAAAACAGATGTAATGTGACTGACCTGTGGTGCAGTTTAATGGAGAGGTTTGTGTTGTTCAGTTAGGGTTAGGGACACAAACTATAAATACCACAAACTTTAGTTTGTTATGTGTAATACGGGGACATCTCATTTTTATAAAAGACACAAGAAAAAAACAAACGTTTTCCCAATAGCTCGCGCTGTCCATGGTTCTGACCACCACACACACACACACACACACACACACACACACWCACACACACWCACACACACACACACACACACTCAMACACACACACACACATTGAGTTTGAAAGCCACCAGGTAAATAATCAACATGCAAACACCCGCACGCAACACATACACTCACATACGTGTTCTTAGCATGCAGCTCCAGTCTGGTCCATGGAGGTGGGCGTGGCCAAGCCAGGACTGCATCAGGATTGGCTCTCATGTGACCAACCACAGCAGGATGTACCGACATCCCTCATAAACATCAGACTAATGTACCAGAGCTTAGAAGCTAAAGTCTGAAAGTAAAGCGTCGTTGAAGAGACAGACAGAGACATCGAGCTCGTCTGTGGATGTGTGTTGTGCTGGAGATGTTGTGCTGGAGGTGAGCGGCCACACCCTCAATGCGCAGCTCTGACTCACTGACACACTGACATCTGAAGAAAACGACACGCAGCGGACATCATGGCTGGTGAGATCTGTGCTTTAGCTGATCTTTCATCTGTGTGAATCAAGCGGTTTGTTGAATGATCGCGGATATGACCGTGCGCGTCTGTTCACAGAATCAGAGACGCGTCAGAGATTGCTGCGCAGCGTGAAGAAGGAGGTGAGTGGTCTCAACATCATCATCATCATCTCACATAATGTAAAGATCTCCTCGAATTAGATGCTGATGATGGTCAAGTTGGCGAAAAATGTTACACGTAATCTCCAAAGCCACAAGACCATAATGCAACTCCAAACAGATCACACAATGTTTCCATCACAATCATTCTGATGTTATTAAGAGCAGATAGCTGACACATATTTGTTCCAAAAATGTTCCAAAACCGCGTTTTGTTTATGCACATTCATGAGGCTTTTCTGTAATGGTCACCACAGTTCAGTTATCATCACCAGCTGTGATCAGAGCCAAATCTCTGTCTTCAGCTGACCGTCTGTAAGTGTGCTCAGACGTCCATGTGCACACAGTGTGTGTCAGTATGATGAAGGGAGTAAGACTCTGTATCTTCTGTTTTGAGTCATTACTGTCTGCAGGTGTAGGTGAATGCAAACCTCTGCATCTCTTTACCCATAATTCTGTGCAAGTCAGTTTGGAACATTTTGAGATGTTGGTGTCTTTTAACCTTTTTGGACTTCCAGGTGAAACAGATAATGGAAGAGGCCGTGACCCGCAAGTTTGTGCATGAAGACAGTAGCCACATATTTTCTTTCTGTGGTAAGATGATCTTCTCAGAAGTTCACAAGTGATCTGGGGATTATTTACTCTCTAGAAATGTCTTAAGTCCTGTAATGTTGAATTATTGGATTGTTTTGCCTGTTTTATCACTTAGGAAAGTTCCTCACAGTTTCAGTTATGTCCTGATGTTTAAAACTTTATTCAGATCATTAACCATAAATATAATAACCAACATTTGACTGCTGTCTCTCTACACACACTACATAACAAGCATTTCCCAGATTAAATGCAGATTTTTAAAGGATTTTAGGCATTTTTCTACATAATTTAATTCTGGAAGTAATGGGAGTGACGAGACAGAATTCAGACTCATCTGAGACTATATATTTGGAGTGCAGCCCACAAGACTTCCTGCAGAGATCTGAGAGAACTTTCTTTCAGTATGACCTCAGACTTCAGTGGCAAGTTTGATCCTGCATGACTGTTGTGTCAGTATGTTGAGTGGGCTGGTGAAAGGACAACTAATTACTCTGGTTATCTGAGTGGTATTGGTTAGTCTGAGTGATGTCACACATCACATCCGTTTACACAGCTCTCTGTCCAACCACCTCCACCACACAATCTGTTGATGAGCATGTCAGATTTTCTGGATCATAATCAGGCAGATAAACATACTGTAAATATGAGTAACTCAGCTAAGAGAATTCAGTGTTATGTTAGCCAGATTGAATAATGATGGTTGTGTTTGCGCAGGTGTTGTGGAAGCGTGTGTTCTTCACGGACTTAAGCGGAGAGCTGCAGGATTCTTGCGCAGCAATAAACTGGCTGCTCTCTTCATGAAGGTGGGGAAGATGTTTCCTCCTGCTGAAGAACTGTGCAGAAAAGTCCAGGAGCTGGAGCAGGTCATCCAGAACAAGTGAGAAACCCTACAGTGCTGATGTTTGATGATTTCAGTCAAATTCCTACAGCCATGCAGCGTCAACAGAAGCAACGTTTGTGAAATAATCAATGAGAACATAAGAAAGTTATTTTAGAGGCCGGACAGATTCATTTAGGTGAAAGATTTAGATTATATTTATATGAAAGACTGACCATAGTTTTTTTGAAATCACATGCACTGATGAATGGTTCATATAAATGTTAACTGCATGGCAAGGCCATTTTTACTCTTTCCTTCGCAATCTGATTTTGACTTCCACCCAACATGATTTTCACAAGACAAAACCAGGGTCAGATGAGTCAGGAGAGCATCAGAAAACGGCCCAACCTGTCGCCTCTGGCCATCAAACACCTGTGGATCTGCACGGCACTCACAGAGAAAGTGCTGGACAAAATCATCCTTTACCTGGTGGAGAACAGCAGGTGAGGAATTATTTCATACGTGTTTAAAAGACAAGATGGTGATTATTTGAAATAGCAATTTGCTTACTTTGCACACCCTGTATTCTGTATTATGTTGTTAAAATGCTAAATAAATCATTATTTTGTACAAAAAAATGTCGAGTTTGGTGCATTGAAGGAAATGATCATTTGAGCAGCGTTTTCTGTATAATAGTGCACACAGAAATAGGACGAGCAGTATGACAGTACACTGTACGAAACATTCAGTAATGTGTAACCTTGCCTGGGGTGCTTTTATTTTGTATTCCAGTAAATTCTATGAAAGAGAAGCTCTGTTGAGAGATCCAGTCGATGGTCCGATCCTCGCGTCTTTGCTCGGTATCAGCTCTGTTATTTTCAATGAAATGTTTATTTAGTGGGTTGAGGTAGAAATCAATGTAAAACTGAATTGTCTCTCCAGTGTTGGTAAAGTCTTTTATAATTTCAGTCGGCCCGTGTGCTCTGGAGTACACCAAAGCAAAGACAGCCAATCACTTCTGGACGGACCCGTCAGCCGATGAGCTGGTACAGAGACATCGCATTCACAGCGGTTACTGTCGACAGGACTCGCCCACCAAACGCCCTGCGCTCGTAAGACACATCTGCAGTCAGTCCATGAGTTAAACACATCTCACACATAAAATCACCCAGAAGACACCCATCTGTGACTTCTACAAAGCAATGAAAATTCAAATTAAGTTCTTGCTGTAGTCTTCATGGACCCCACATACTTCACATGTGTCTCTAAAGTTTAGGGAGAAATCTCAACAAGAGCTCAGACTGAAAGAAATCCTAAAGTCAGAAATCTTAATATCAGCTCACACTTTTCTCATCAAAATCAAACCATGATCACATGGGCTGGGCTAATCACATTTATTTTATAGATCTATAAATGACTCATTTGTGTCTTATTTTTTTGAATGAATCTGAAAAGAAACATCTGAGACACAGTTGATCTTGAATGAGCAGCAGGGAGTTCAGCAGTCATGTTCAGTCTCTGTGGTTTCTCTTGTTTTGTAGATCCAGAAAAGACAGTCGAGTGGCAGTATGGATGACAGACCGTCTCTTTGGGCTCGGGATTATGTGGAATCTCTTCATCAGAATTCCAGAGCGACGCTGCTGTTCGGGAAGAACAATGTCCTGGTGCAGCCAGTATGTCAGCTGTGCATCATTACTGTGTTCTGGGCTGATATTTGACACTGTAAATCAAGTACAGCAGTAAAATCTGTGTGTTTTCAGACAGATGACATGGAGTCAATCCCAGGATACCTCTCACTTCACCAGACTGCAGATCTCATGACACTGAAGTGGACACCAAACCAGCTGATGAATGGACACATGAGCGAGTTTGATTATGAGAAAAGGTGACGTTTCCCACGACAGTGCCGGATGTTTTCTGATTCATGAACCAGCCCTGATCTTCTCTTGAATTTCTCCACAGTGTGTATTGGGATTATGCCATGACAATTCGTCTAGAGGAGATTGTGTATTTACACTGTCATCAGCAAGGTACATAAGTCAGACTTCAGCAAGAGACAAACATGAAGCTCCTGTCATCCATGATTTATCCTGTATCTGAACATTTGTCTTTCTTCTGAGAAGTTGAATGTCCTGTCTGCTTTATACATGCAGTGAAAATCAGTCTGACACTGCTCAGTTTTTAAAAAACTACATCCTAAACTACAGTTTTTTTTTCCAGATATCAGAGGTACACTAACAGGTTTGATCTTGTGTGCAGTGGACAGTGGTGGGACGGTGGTTTTGGTGAGTCAGGATGGGATCCAGAGACCTCCATTTCGGTTTCCAAAAGGAGGTCATCTTCTGCAGTTCCTGACATGTCTTGAGACTGGCCTGCTGCCTCATGGCCAGTTAGATCCTCCTCTGTGGTCTCAGAGGGGAAAGGTCAGCAGAGAACCTCCACAGAGTCCTTCTGAAACACTCTGAACACTAAACCTTCCGGTTTCTTATACACGTTTGTTGTGTTTTAGGGAAAAGTTTTCCCAAAACTGCGCAAGAGAAGCCCACACGGATCCTGTGAGTCCTTCTCTGACAAAGATGAGGATGAAGCCACTGATTATGTTTTTAGGATAATATATCCAGGCAGTCAGGAATTTGGTATGTTGATGTGGACGTGTTAATCTCGGTGTAACTGCATGACTCCGTTAGTGATGGTCTAAAGAAATCTGACTCAAGTTTCTCTGACTGTTACAGCTGCACTGGAGCTGATAGATCAGAGTGTGAACATGTGGCAGCCAATGGGCAGGAAGTCCTCCTGCTCTTCCTGCTCTCAAAACGGCTCGTCTGATGGAGGCCTTCCCAATGGATGCAACCACGACAGGCTAGTCTGATGTCACATGACACTCTGGACTGTCACATGATTTCTGTGTGTCATATTCTTAACCAAAGAGCAGAAAAGATACTGGATGACTGTTATCAGTCCAGGTCATATTTCATAAATGATGACATTTTTATAAACCTGTTTTCAGTAACATACAGTAGAAGGATGGATGAAGAAACTCAGAGAAGCACGTAACATATGCTTTTATTCAAAGAGACAAAGAGAGAGAGAGGGAGAGAGAGAGCCTTTAACATTTTACCCTAAAAGCCATCAAGCCTCGTCTACAAAAACGGCATGAAAACACGTGAAATAGAGAAAATGTACATTATAATTATTCGCATTGTGACATTATTTTCTTTTCAATGAAGTCCATAAGTTTTCATTACTGTAATATAAGATAAAAATCTCCTTGCCATGACTGTGATACTGTACTGTTATGTCCGGATGAAATGAATATTATGTGTGTGTTGTATACAGGGCTCCACTGAAGTTACTCTGTGAGACCATGAAACATCAGATCATTTCTCGGGCTTTCTACGGCTGTATGTATCACCTGTTACCCTGCACTTCACTTTAGAAAACCATGTGCAGTGTTTTCTCATATTTACATTTACATGTCTTCATTTGGCCTTTTCATAATGTGATGTGTGTGTTTAAGGGCTCGCGTACTGTCGTCACCTGTCCACTGTTCGCACGCATCTGTCTGCTCTGGTCAACCTCACCATCATTGAGCCTGACCTTCCCCATGACGCTAAAGGTGGGCTCTCGCCGGAGGTGTGGAAGACATTTCTCCAGGACAGCGCTGTATGTTACCTTCTGTTAACTTCTCGTTTTTCTGGATGAAATGCTTCACAGCCTCAGAAATCAGCACTTAATTCTCTCTCAGCAGGCGTATGAGGAAGAAGAACTCCTGCGGCTGGTTTATTACGGTGGGGTTGAACCTTCTTTGCGTAAGGAGGTCTGGCCCTTTCTGTTAGGACATTATCACTTCACCATGACCCCCCGAGAAAGACAGGAGGTCGGCTGTGAGCAGTCTGTGATTGATGGAGCGCCACAAGAACCTCACAGCCAATAACATGATCTTCTGTCTGTAGGTGGATGAGCAGGTTCGAGCCTGTTATGAGCAGACCATGAGTGAGTGGTTAGGATGTGAGGCCATCGTGAGACAGCGTGAGAAAGAGCAGCATGCGGCCGCTCTGGTGAAATGTGCATCAGGAGCGAGTGTGGAGCACAGCTCCACCATCAGCACCGATGTAAGTGTTTCCACTCACTTCCACTCACACCAGATACCGGAATCCATACTGATGCGTTTCTGCTTCTGTCTCCAGTCGACTCACAGCAGCAGCAGCTCAGAGAAACAGAGTCATGTGTGTTCTCAGAGTGACTCCAACAGCAGCACTCAGGTGAGACGATACTGATCTCAAACTGAGAACAATCGCACTGCTGAGAGCTCATGAGACTTACAGCTCAAAGTTATGCTTTCTTTATTCCTTCATTTATTATTTATTATTGAATTAATTTGTATTTATGAAGTTCCGTTTTACAATTTTACATTGTTTCAAAACAGCTTTACATATAAAAAGGAAATTACACATTATATGTAACACACAGAATACATGATATTATTGCAAGTTGTATTGTATTTATTAAGGTATATAAATATATGTATATATAAAACCAATAAAACTAAGACATTTGAGTCTTTTTCTGAGGATCCCATTGGTGACGTTTTTGTTTTTTCAATTATTGACTCTTCACTAATTGTGTACAATTAATGTGTGTGTTAGTCTTAAGAAAAATGATTATTTTTTCATAATAAAAGTTTTAAGAATGTACATCATAATAAAATGTTTTACGAATAGCATTGTAAAACCTTTAAGTCTTTAAACTGTGAAACTGCCAAAATACATCTCACACTTCTGTCTGTTTTGTCTGTTCACAGGTATTTGGGTCTGTGGATGAGGTGGATCCCATCGAATCTGAACCCAGACCAAAAGAGGAGAAGCCACAGCCCAAGATCCCAAACAGAGCTCTTCTGAACTGCACCAGCTCTCCTGACTCCGGCCATCTGTCATCTCGTAACTTCTCCATTACCTTCGGGCTCTCAGACTGCTCTCCCTGCACAGAGGAGACATCCACACAAGAGTCCGGTCCCAAAACCTCTCTAGAACCACTGGCTGCAAACACAGATTTTCTCATCTCTGACCCGCATGACAAGTCCAAAGAGGAGCTGACAGACAACTTGACTGCTCAGGACAAAGCAATAGAAGATACAGTGAACATTAGCTCAGAAGATGCGCCTGGAAAACCTCAAACATCTGAGGCTAAAGAAACATATAGAACTGAACCTCGTCAGTCAGAAGCGTCTGAAAGTGTGGAAAACACCACAGCCCCTGAAACTCAACCCACAACATCATCTGAGGACAGTGAAGCTGTGTGTGAACATCAGACAGTAGAAGAAGAGCTCAAAGAATCCTCACATTCAGAAAACATCAAGTCTGATGTGAGAACTGAGGTTGAGGAGACCTCACAGTGTGCAGAAGAAAACACAACAACAGAGACTGAGCAGGAAACAGATGTAAAAAAAAAACAAGACACAAACACCCAATGTACCGATCCAGAAGTAATCAATACAGCTTCAAAACATGAAGCTTTGGGAGAACACAGAATCTCCGGATTAGAGGTCAGAGACCCTCAGCTGGAGATTTCTGACCTGAACAACTCTGACCTGTCATCACAAGATGTAAAAGAACAGAACACATCTGAATCACAGAATGAGAAAGAGTTAAACGCTTACATCACCACAGCACAGACGATCAGCTGGGATTCTGAACACAGTCACACCAAATCAATCATCAAACAGTTAACTGAATCTGAGTTTGAAAGCTGGGCTCCCATCACCTCACTGTCAAAACAATCTCCAGATATGTCAGATGATTCTCCTTCAGCCTTAGAGATGGAGGAGATCCCTTCCTCTGTGGTCTTCGTGTCTTCAGAGAGTAACGTTCTAAGGTCTCCTCTCACCCTCCGCTGTCCGATGGCTTTCGCTGAGAAGTCAGTGATGGGAACACCGGCTCTGAAGCTCTGCATGGAGCCGGGTGTGAACACCAGCCCTGAAGGAACAGAATCTTACTTCTCTGAAGAGGAACCCGAAATGGAGAACTTCTTCCCCAAACCAGACTCTCTGGCAGTGGCTGGGGAACTCAAGAACGACGTGACATCTCCAGTGTCGTCTGTTGGGACCACATACTCTGTGAGTCACATCTGCAGAGACGTTCTCACTGCTAGACTGAGAGATCTTGAGAAAAACAAAGCAGCCTGTCAACCAACATTTCAGTGATACATCACAACAGTTTGGAGCAGAAAAGTTTCTCTTTACATTAGTGCTTTAAACTTTAAAAGTGTTTGTGGTTTGGACTGACTGAGAATGATGGATTTTTTTCTCTCTAACCATGTGCAGCAAGCGCAGTTGGATCTGTACACACTGAATCTGCACCGCATTGATAAAGACGTGCAGCGCTGCGACAGAAACTTCTGGTATTTCACACCTGCCAACTTAGAGAAACTGCGAAACATCATGTGCAGGTAAATATGAAGCTCATGTTGTTACATCACAAATGCTTTCCAGAGAAACGCATCTGCAGCGTTACATGGGGCAGTTGTGGTCTACTGGTTAGTGAGTCGGGCTTGTAATCAGTAGGTTGCTTGTTCGATTTCAGTGCCGGCAGGTAGCAACTGAAGTGCCCTCAAACAACTGAAGCCCCGATTGCTCCCCGGGCGCTGCAGTGATAGCTGCACTGTTCAGGGTGTGTGTGTGTGTTCATGACGTGCAGTGTGTGTTCACTCCTCACCAGTGATGGTTAAATGCAGAGGTCACATTTCGGTTATGGGTAACCATATCTGACAAAAACATTTCACTTTACTTACTTTACATGAACGTGGTGTGTTTTCTTCTGCAAGTTACGTCTGGCAGCATCTTGATGTTGGATACGTTCAGGGAATGTGTGATCTCCTCGCACCTCTGCTCGTAATACTGGATGACGGTACTGTACTCTGATATTTACCTTGTTTTTTATATCTGATTGGATCAGGCAGGTTTGATTGCAACAAACATCTGTCACTGCACATCACTTCAGTTAATGTTAATGTGGGATGTTCAGTGAGTGAAGAGTTTCTTTCTGTTGTCAGAGGCCAAAGCTTTCAGCTGCTTCACTGAACTCATGAAGAGAATGAACCAGAACTTCCCTCATGGAGGAGCCATGGACACACACTTCGCCAACATGCGCTCGCTCATACAGGTCTGAACACACACACATATACTGTAAGAGCACACACACACACGTTGTGTTGTTTCATGTCTCTGTGTGTCTTCAGATTCTGGACTCAGAGCTGTTTGAGCTCATGCAGCAGAATGGAGATTACACACACTTCTACTTCTGCTATCGCTGGTTTCTCCTGGACTTCAAGAGAGGTGAGACATTCAAGTTTAAACACTCAAACATCTGATCTGTGTGTTTGTCTTCTGACTCAATAACATGAATGCATCAAACCCATCATTTTAAAATATGGATCATGTGGTCTGTTAAACAGAGCTGTAATAATGCTTGAGTAATCAATCAAAAGTGATCAGGCAGTAAAGCTCATGTCTGATCCATATACAGAGATCACAGTAGAGTGTCATAGAAATATCACAGAGGGCTTCTCAGGTCAGTTTTAGAGTCAGTCAAACATCACTTGCACCACACTAGAATCTTAACAGCTTTCTCAAGAGCGAACAGCTATCATGTTTCCCTCAGAAAATATAGCAATCTAAAATTACAGAATTTTTTTTACAATTCCATTTGGGCCAGTAATGACAGTTTGGCTTTAAAGAAAAAAGAAACCCTTCATATAAGCTCTCGTGTTCTTCTGTGGTTCTCTCATGTTCTTCTGTGGTTCTCTCATGTTCTTCTGTGGTTCTCTCATGTTCTTCTGTGGTTCTCTCTTGTTCTTCTGTAGTTCTCTCATGTTTCTCTGTAGTTCTCTCATGTTCTTCTGTGGTTTGTTTATCTCTTCTGAAGAAATGGTGTATGATGACGTGTTCTCTGTGTGGGAGACCATCTGGGCGGCGCGTTACGCCTCCTCCCAACACTTTGTGCTTTTCATCGCACTGGCTTTGGTGGAACTCTATCGAGACATCATCCTAGAGAACAACATGGATTTTACAGACATTATCAAGTTCTTCAATGGTGAGATAAGCATGATGTGCTGTTTTCTTAAGAAGACTGTCATGTGATCACTCACTGATGTGAACTCAATGCTGTTTTCCTTTGTCTTGTTCCAGAAATGGCCGAGCGTCACAATGTGCCCAAACTGCTGGTGATGGCCAGAGAATTAGTCCACAAGGTCCAGATCCTTATTGAGAATAAATGATATCTTTCTTTCTTATTATAAAATTCAAAAGACGTTCTTTGTTTTTTTGTCATCATAGAATTACTAAACTCCACATAAAGCTTTAACTTACCACCACAGAGAGAAAGAGAGATATTATTTAAAGACACATGGAGAATAGTTTTGATACAAGTGGTTATAAAATATAAAAGATTATCTATAAAAGTGAATGTTGTGAGACAAAGTACTGAAATACAGCCTTTCTGTTACAGACTTAGCTCACTTTACATCTAAAAGCACAAAGTATTTAAAACAATGCTGTATATGTATTTATTTTTGAAATAGTTGGAGATTAGAGATGTTTATTATCTGTCACATTTGTGTTCAGCCTCAGATCACGTGATGTTTGCACAGACGTTTTGTCAGCGGCTGTGTCATGTGTTATCAGATCAGCATTGAGTCAAAAACACCCCAGCGTCAAAACAAAGATGATTTGCTTAAAGGAAATGGTGCCTATTTATAGAACAGTTAAAATGTGTAATTGTGACATGAGTTTTTGACACTGAAATTCTCAGTTCTGTAATGTGTCCGGTCATTACTGTCACTGGAGTTTTCATCACTACAATTGTCTCATTCCATTAAAACAATGATTTATTTAAATCAGCATAAATTAATGGCAGTTCAACAAATGCTGACATCATATATAGACACTTTACAGTGTAAATGTTTTTGTTTATTTTCAGGCGTGAGAAAGCTTTTGTGGTTATCTGAATGACTGTTGGGGTGTGTAATTAATTTATAGGACAATAATGTAACAATGAACATAATCTTAATGGTCCTATACAAAGGCTGTATTTTTATTAAGCAAAATAACATTTTTTGGGGGGGTGAAATATGAGTTTTTGGCAGGTGTCATAAGATTCATTCATTGACTGCATTAATCAGAGTTTCAGAACTATGTGGAGCTGCTATACAATGAAGTACCTTCACTCAGTGAACAAACTTTACTGTAAAAACAATCAGCAGAGATTCTTTCATAAGCGTTAATTTTTTGCCTTAAGGTTCCCTGTTTAGGGTCACATGTTGTGGTTGTTTTTTTATATTGGGGGTTGGATGTTCCTCTGAACTACCAGCAGCCAAACTCTTGTTGATTTGATGTGATTGTAGTAACATGCTAAAACGTGTGTAATTCTGATGGAGTGTTTGAAATGCCAGTGTTATCAAAACTATTTTCTTACATGGCAGTTTAATCTTTTTATTGGTTCTCTTACACTAAATGATATTGTATGTAGATCTTAATATTATATCTCAACATGTGTGACTTGTAAAAACTTCAAACGATAAATGTATTTGGTTCATCGCCACAGTGACACAAACTGCTGACAACAGACACAAAGGATTTGTTGAAATTGTTCTGGAAACCTGTATATTTTTATTGTACTCTACAAAGTATACTGTCAGAGAGTGCTGCTTATGATATAATCTGTATTATGATATTTAATAAATGTGTGTGTGATGGCTGTATTTGGCTCAATGTGAATTTCTTACAAATTTCATGTGCGGGGAAATTTTAAATTATACTAATGCCGATCATTAATTGAACAATATTAAATGATCCAACTTTAATAATTTCAAAACATCCGTTTATTTTGTCAACTATAAACTTGAAAGACGACGTGCCCACGTCATCATCACGCGCCGCCCATAATCACGTGGTATCAGCAAAGTCAAGCGCGATCGCAGAATAAACATCTCAGACATCAGATTATCAGCTGTGATCGGACCTGTGAAGATGAACAGTGTTGGCGAAGGCTGCACGGATCTCAAACGAGATTACGATCAGTGTTTTAATCGCTGGTTTGCTGAGAAGTTTCTGAAAGGAGACCGCAGTGGAGACCCGTGTACTGAATTATTCAAGAAATATCAGACATGTGTTCAGGTAAAGCCATTATTCCATAAATCACAACATTATATTAATGTCCCAGTCTCTGAGTTATTATCATCACAATAAGATTCACAATCTTTGCCATTCTGGTCATTTGTTTTGTTTCGGTAGCGCCAATAATGTTACAGACAGTACAGCAATTTATTGTAGTTTCGATAACTGTAAGCGTTTCTTCTTACTGAATAACTTTTGTGGATTTTGAATAATGAAATATTCGGTCAAATAATAATGTGAGAAATTAATTATAATTAGACTGCAATATATTCATGTCATGTGAAATGGATACTGTACTTACAGAAGGCCATAAAAGAGAAGGACATTCCTATAGAGGGACTGGAGTTCATGAGTCCCAGTAAAGAGAAAGCTGACAGCTGATGATCCACCTCATTCTCACCTGCTGCCACTTACCAACCTGACGCTTTCGTCTCCGGTGCTTTTGGATAAAGGGAACGATTCTATCATCACTGAAGATTTGAACTGCTGACTTTATCATGGATAATTGTTGGATTATGCAGACTGTTGAGACTCATTTTCAGTTTGTGCTTGCCTGTGTAATCAGTTTAAAACTGTTTGACATGTTAAGAGCAGAAAGCAACATGTCACTGATACTTCTGGACTGTGTCTATGAATGTAAAGAAGTTTAATTTGGGGTTACTAGGAAAACATGCATCTGTGTTCAATGTGCCCCAGAAGTCTGTTTATGTACATCAATATGTTTGAGGTCAATATAGAAGATCATTATGGATTGGCTTTTATTTTATTTAAACACATTCATAATCTTAAATACAAGGCAACATTTCAAAAGCTGCAATTTGCTGTATCACACTAATGTGACATCTCATGCATTTGATAGATTGATGAGCTCCAAACACAATCATTGTCATAGAATTGCAGCTTTGGGGCATGTGAACCCAAGAACTTATGATCACTTTATTTCCAAGACATTTTCTGTTGCTTGACAAAGGGATTACATCAAAAACCAATCACTGAAATACAGCTGTTAGAAGTTGTAAAAAACTATGACAAATATTGACTATAGAAAGTACATCACTTAGCATTTAGGAAAGTTCCAGAGTTTTCCTTCATGAGCTGCTACTTGCCTGGAAAACACTTCACAGCTCTTGAGTCAGTAACTTTGATTCATTATTTTAATTGAAAAAAACTGCATACAGTCGTCACATGATACAAAAAAACAAAACCCGGAAGGAAACTTTTAAAACATTATTGGTCTTTTATTGAATAACAAATTAGACTGTAATGTCTATAAAATCCACCAGATTAATCATGAAGATCACGTCTGTCTTGTGCCTAATAAATAAAACTATTGTTTCTGACGAGTATAAACAGACACAATCTGTCCTGTGATCGTTCACTTGTTTCAAATTCAGAAAGAATGAAAGCTGTTTGGGTTCTCATAATGGAATGGATGTTACAAAAAAGAAAGGGGTGTGGCCTCTGCGCCTCACCGATAGTGACGTGGGGGTGGGCTGAGATGCTGAAAGGGGGGACGGTAGCGTGAAGGGGGGACACTCTGCTCTGGTAAGTTCCTCCATCACTCTGACGACAGACGTCTCCCCCTGCAAAACAAACATCCACGTGACATCACAATCCACACTGTTTACTGAATGTCTTCCTATGAACCATTCACCAGATTTACATTTTTCATCCAAATGTAGTTACTTTTTACAAATCTCATCAAATCCTGACGGATGACATCATCCAGTTTTCTGGTTCAAGTGTGTTCTGGACTTCAGTGGCACAAGACAGAATCAATATAAAGATTTCAAAGCATTTCTGTCAGCAACAGGAAAAATGTTCCCTCGCCTGGTGTGATCAGCCAAAAGATAAAAAGTCTGACAAAAACATTGTTCAGAATAAAATGCACTAAAGAATCATTCAAATAAGACCAAGGACATTATTAAGAAACTAAACAGGGCCCGCGTTCATGTCATGTTATTAAGCAAAATAACATTTTTTGGGGGGGTGAAATATGAGTTTTTGGCAGGTGTCATAAGATTCATTCATTGACTGCATTAATCAGAGTTTCAGAACTATGTGGAGCTGCTATACAATGAAGTACCTTTACTCAGTGAACAAACTTTACTGTAAAAACAATCAGCAGAGATTCTTTCATAAGCGTTAATTTTTTGCTGATCAAAATGGGAAAACATGCATGATCAAAATAAGACCAAGGACATTATTAAGAAACAAAACAGGGCCCGCGTTCATGTCATGTTAAAACGTAAACCCGTCACAATAACCTGGAACTCGGATCTTCGGACTGCAGGAATAAACCTCCTTCAAACTGCTCCACCCACAGGTCCACTGAACTTGGATCCAGAAGATCAGCTTACTGTTTCCAAACCCATATCCGTTCCTTCCAAAGACGGCATTCTCCGCATCCCTACAGAAGGAGAGGATCGTTCTCCTAATGCTCGTTCTGCACTGAAAAGCCTCGTCCGTGTCCTCTGAGGCTGAGCCTCTCACCGTGGGTCCTCAAAACGCACAAAGGCAAACGGGATGGTGCCGCGGTTGTTCTTCAGCTCAATATCCCGGATTTTTCCATATTTGTAGAAGAGATCCTCAATGTCTCTCTCCTGCACGTCCATAGGAAGGTTTCCCACATAGATCCGTACAAACCCAACGCAGCTGCAGCCTTGCAGGAAATACAGCGTTTTCCCCACAGTATCAGGATCTTCAAAATCTAATCCGTCCTTCTCAAATGCCTGTTTAAACTCTAAACTCGGGTTACTTGAACTCAGCATGCATCACAGGACCCCCCTGAATGAAAACACATGAATGAGGGCACATCAGGATGAGAAAAGGAAACATGTTGAAACAGCCTGTTGGCATGCTAACACTTTGAATCAACCCCGATACATTTAAATAACGTGTCTACATGATGGTGTCTGCATCATTTACATCACGGGCATCATTCAGAAAGCTTCAGGCTTTAAAACACAGTTCAGACACATCTGACTGGTACATTATCTCACAATACATCATTTACTCACAATATCTAATCTTGCGCTCATATTGGCAAATAAACATATTTAGTGACTCCCTGCCAATCTGAGAAAGATCGATTACTCTGTTAAATGACAATAAACCCGTGAAAACAACACAGTGATCGGTGAATGAATACTGAACGCCTGCAGGGTTCCCCACTACCTGCCACATTCATCAATGAATTTCTGACTTTTGGTAAAGCGAATAACTATTTAACTATTTCAACAATTAATATGATGAAATTAGCATGCTAGCTGCTAGCTTCTTTGTTGAGACGACTGCTCAAAGTCAAAATGCCAAACACGAGAAAATGAGCGGACAAAGCGTTTTCTTGTGTCTGGCTGTGTTTCAAGATCAAATAAGACAGCTTGATAGTTGAATGGACCTCTAGAACCTGCAGCTGAAGATGAAAACAAGCGTTTACGATCCTCTTCCGCATCAGGGAATGACGCACTTCCGCCCCCATCAGGCCAACAATAGCAACTGCAATAAACCGCAAAACCTCCAACTATTAATAATGTTAAACATAATACACATTGTAAACATTATAATCAACGACAAAAAATTTCAATTAAATTACTTCGAATGTAGTCTTGTTAGTAATGTTATTTAAATGTAGTCTTGTAATGTTATTTAAATGAAGAATGTATAGTCTTACTGTTATTTATTTATTTATTTAATTAATATGTATATTGTGAAGCATTTCTACATCATTGTACTATTTAAGACCAATTAGTTCAGCCCTAACTAATGTCTATTTGGTTAGAGCAGTTCTTAATACAGTCTTAAAGGCTTTATTTTATTTCTTGAATATATTGATTTGCGAGTGAAGCATGATCATGTGTTTCTATGTTTTATTGCTATTAAATTCTTCAGCTTTGGGGACAAGTGATGTTTTGAGGTAACACAGCATCTAAGTCCAAAGTCATTTGGAAATGGTTGTTTCAGTTGGTGTAATGTTGAGTTTTTCAGGAAGTTTTGTGAAATGTTTAGCTGGTTTAGTGTGTATTTGGTGTGTAAACACAGAGTAAGAAAATGTTTCTGTACAAATATTGTAATAAACTATACTTACAAAGCCTCTTCATTAAATCAGCAACAAAACAGAGTTTACACAACCATATGGACATGAATAATGTTCTAAATATTCATCAACAAGGTTCTTTTCACTAATGCAAGTAACATGAACAAACATTCATGTTTTGTTAGTTAATGCAAATACAATTTAATTTGTCATTTGGGTTAGTTCATTGTGCTTTACAGCTTTTAATTTGAAAATTGTTTAAGGATTAAATTAATACTATTTGAGATTAATCTGTACTGTATGGTTGTTATTCCACGTAAACTAAGACAGTTAACTAATGTTCACAAATGGAACCTTATCGTAAAGTGTTGTACTTGTGTTGCCCTTTATATAGACTGCATTTTGGGTTTCATTCAGTCCATTTGCCAATAATGTGTTCTTATAGAGACATAAACTTATATAACAAATATAACAGTATACAGTAAAACTATTTCCCTTCCCTCAAGTCATTTTCAATGACTATGTATCAGTTTGAAAATGTTAATCATTTGAGTTATATATATATATATATATATTATCTATTTTGTATTTCATTATTTAAAAAAATATTGACGATTGCTGTTATAGATTTTCTGACAATTGATAAAAACCCAGGCAGGTAAAAAAAATGCTTATTTTGTAAGGGAGAAATGCAAAATGTATTCTATAAAAACTCAGAGATGCATTGTAATGTCAGATAGAGATTGCAGGAGACAGTACACATTATTTGAATATAATGTCATAATTCCTTTACTTGAAGGATTTGTGTCATGGTGAAGAGGGCAAACCCACGATTAGCCCACAGCTTGATTCATGTGCATGGTGTGTTTTTACTGTTTAAACTGCCCAGCGCGCCTCGCCTCAAATCGGTTTGTTTCTCATGTTTACATTCGCAATATACACCGATTACATAGGTCCAAGATTAAGTGTCATTTACAACTCAACTGAGAATGCCTTGTCATGAATATGATTCGCTGAGTTTAAATTGACTTTATCTTGAGGTGGCAATACAAATTCGAGTTTTTAGAAAGTAAATTTAAAGAGCTATTCAAATTCATCAACAACCCACTAATTACAACAACCAGTACTTCAGTCAACAGCTTCTATCTGAGGAACCTGCAGCTGTTTTGGCTTTAAGAATATTTCAATAAGCTTTTAACTAGTCTTACGTTCAGGCCACATTGAGGAATCACTCCTGCTACTGAAGGGTGCTGGGATGGGCTGTTTTTAAACTCACTGCTGGAAACAGAGCGTCTGCTCTGAGCCCGGAGCTCAGCACTGGAACGGTGCTGACCGGAAGCTCTATCAACATTTTAATGCCAGAACCTGTAATGAACCCTGTAGTCACGTGATAGCTGCTACTTTTCTCCGCGGTGGTTATAAAGTGCCAATCATAATCGTTTGCGATTATTGGCTGAGGAATTTTAAGAATCGTTTCACCTTGCGCTGTTTCTCATGTATAAATACGTGTAAACATCCTATTTAAACAAAATAACTTCTGGTGTATCATTTTCTCAAGTAATACATAAACACGTCCCAATGTTGAACTTTTGGGCCACCCAACGCCTCCTGGAGGACAACTATGTGTATTTCATTCACAATATAGTTTGTCTTCTAATGCCTCCATCTTTGGCGGAACAGGCGGAGTTTCAGAAGTCCCGCCCACCGCCCGTCAGAAGCGAGCTGCAGTGCAGAGCCGGAATGGGGGGCTTGGCCCCGGTCCAGTACGATCAAAATTATCCTTCTGTTGAATTACATGCAGTCAGCCAGTGGAAGTCGGCAGTGACTCCTGCAGCCTTGCATGGGGTGTAATAGCCCCTCAAGGCTGCTTCTCTCGCCGAGGTCTTTTCCAGCAGCTTTCCTGGAGCGAAATTTACAGTGAAAGGACGAGAACAAAGACTTTATCTGTGAGTAACCCAAACACACCCGACCGAAGTGCAGCCGTCTATAGAGAAACTACCGCGATTCATTCATGTGATACGCGTGGTAAGAAAAACCTGTATTCAGAAAAAGAGAAATAGCGAGACGTGCTGATATCGGAGCTACTCTTTGTTTTGTCTGTCTGAACGTGTAAAAACCTCCAAGCTTGAAGTTACGAGCCGTCAGAAGTGTCACAGATACAGAAAGACGCGCAGTGAACTGAATGTACTGTTTGTACCCAGACACAGACTCGCAGTGTTTTCCACATTCACATCTTCATAAACCCTCTGAGATGGGTTTGCATTGAGATCAGAGCAGCAGACCTCACATGTTTAACCGGTGTGGCTTTAGTAGTGTGAGCGCAATCTGATCACAGAGTCTGAGAGGTTTGCAGGAGCCAGACTCATTTCTTGGTTCATGTTAGGACACGGTGTCTTTTCTTTTCTTTTCTTTTCTTCACCATTTTCACCTCATCCAGCACTAGATTCAGCCGAGCTGTCGGACCGGCGTGTCCTCAGAGCAGGAAAATCCCTCCGAGATCCACAGCAAATGCATTCCCGATTCTGTCCTAAAATTAGCCCGACAGATGAAGTCATTCATACGGGTCTTCTGAGCTGTTCTAGTTATTTCATATATCAGCCAAATGATATTTCATCTGTAGTAAAATGATTTATTTACACACACAGGGCATGTGAAATAATTACTCATCTCAGGTTCAGTCTATTCTTTATTGTACCACTGTGTACCTGTTTGTTTTTGCAATGAAATAAATGTATGCAGTTACTCCATCAGTCTTTTCTTTTCTTGCCTGGTGAAAATAAAATGTGTTTAATTGAATATTTTGATATAGAAAGTGCAGCTGTGATGAAATAATGGGGCAGATCTGTGTCAGCAGGCGTGTGTCCAGTCTGTGCCGCAGCAGGCGGTCGGGTTCATCGGGTTCAAGCGCTCGGTGTGGTGGGATGAGGTGGGGGAAATGTGACCTCGTTTGACTGGATTTGGAAACGCTCCAAGCTGCAGTCAGGAAAGTGGAATGGGAGGCAGGTGTCTGGCCCCACCGCAGCAGCCACGTGCGTTTGCTGTAGAAACATCTTCTGCATTGTGGTTTGGTGGGTTCATGTTTAAAGGGCATTATCAATGTTCAGAATCACAGAGATTGATTTGAACTCTGTCCTCATTCTGCAGGAATGTTTGATCAAAGCAGAAATTTGTGATTTTTAACATTTTGATTCTCTCTCTCTTTCTCAGGGTCTTGCTGACACACAGGAGCTATGGGGGGTCCCATTAGGTGTGTTTTTCAAGGTTTATAAAACGAAAGTCCCCTGGTAAACGCAGGGTTTTACAGTTCTTTGTGTTGAGGTTTCATTTATTGTGTGTTCTGTTCTCAGTGCTGACAGCTGTGTTCCTGAACCTGGTGGTGTGAAGAGAGACTGCCACAAAAACTCAACATTCCTGTCTGATGTGGGATAGACGATGGCTGTGCCGTTTACACCATCTGGGGAAATTCTATCCTCATGTGTTTTGTTATTTTCTAAAACATGTATATCCTTGTTTTTTATGGTTACGACATGCGGTGCAGATGAATTATGATGCTGGGGTTCTTTCCCCATCTATGTGATTAATAGTATTTTAGATAACCTGGGACTCTAAGCCTTGTTGAAATGCTCTTTGGAGGGGGGCAGCAGTTAAGACACACAGCACCTCAAGACAGACTCGACTGACCTGGAGCTTCACTAAAGAACCACATGTCTGTGTTTGCAAACTCCACGCAGGCCCTCAGGGGTCCAGAATCCTCATGGCGGCAGCACCAGCATGTCTTCCACTTCTGCTCTGTTCAGCTGGACCCTTTCATCCACCTCCCTGTTCATACTGTAAACAAACACCTGTTAAATCTACAACACAGTGATCTTTATAAACGTATTTACATGAAATGATACTGTAACATGTATCTCCAGTGGTTGACTGATATGGGCATACCAGTGTCCATTTAATGTTGTGACTTCCAGGACTGGAAAGGGATGTTAATAAATTTTATAAAAAGTCAGGTCAGACATTTAAACGTTTTCTAGTTTTAACTGGCTGTGAGGGGGACCGCAAAGTCTAAAAAATGTACCTTATTTTGCCCAGAATTTACTCTAAAACAGTAAAAATGAACATTTTTCATTGGCAAGACTGATACACTTTTAAGCACTGGCTGAAAGGGGAAGCAACATTTTTGTTCATTAGCGAGTTAGACACAATGGTCAGCCTGCCCAATGTATCAGTCTATCACTATGCAATACACACATACATTTGGTTTCATGGTGTTCCACTCAGATAAACGGACACATGTTTGCAGCTACAGACTTAGTTACAGACTACAGTCTCCATCGCTAAACTAATATCAGTCAACACTCACATACTTTACAGTATTTACTAAGGCTCAGAGTCCCCACTTCCACACAGTTACTGAAAAAGCTATGAAGTTCATTTTTAGTTTTGTTTAGAATTTGCTTTTAATTTTTGCTTATGATTGTTTTGTTGCTCTGCCAGTATATTACAGTGTAATCATGTATGTTGTGATATAGAATAGCTGTAGAGACGCATTGTTTTCTTGTGGTAAGTGATCGAGATGCTGCCACGGATTTGAGACACTGATGAATGGTGCTATTTTGGACTTTAATCTGCTCCTTGGTAAGGAAGCTCAGATGGGTTCCGTTTTTTATTTTCATGTTTGGAAGAGCTGTTGGTTCTTTTGTTGTCTAGATATCGTAACTCGGATTGGATTGCCTTTATTTCCCGCCTGTTGTTTCTGTGTGGCTTTCTTATTGGACAGAAAAACATATATGGCAAAGACTTGGTGAATTTTTCTTGCAGATGATTATTTACCCTGAAACTGAAGAGAGTTGGAGCAATCATAAAACTGCAATTATTAACACTGTTTACCTTTAATGAAAAGGTTTGATTTGTGGAGTAGTTAGAATTCCCAGCAGGCAGAAGTAAATTTTGCATATTCCAGATATCATTCTTAAACAGTGTTGTCCCTTACAAAATGAATGTTTGTTTTTTAGGGGAAATTTATTCCTTAAATATATCAAGGACACATTAAAATAGATTTAACTGTAACCTATTCAAAAGCAACATGATTGTAGCCCTTCTAATTCTGAATTCCCATTGGTCCAGAATCCAGCATCACATGCATTCAGCAATCAATATCTTATGTAGGATGTTACCGCTGGTGTAGTTTGCTGCGCACAGTTCCAGGGTGATGGCGGATTATAGAATACATTAGATTACCTACGTTAGATTTATTGCTATATTCCACCGTTTGGGAATGTCTAGTAAATACAAAAATGACCATTCTGTTTAGTGCCCAGGGTTTGATGTTTTTTCTAATGCACAAATGTAGCATCAGAAGCTCATCAGTCTTATTTCTAACAGTGGTTTTGTAAATGAGTTTTAGGAACCAAAACTTTATATTTATTCGTTTGAGTAATTCATTTAAGTAGCAAGATATTGTCACTCTGTATTTGCAGTTTTGTCTTTGCTTCTAGTTAACATACTTTTAACAATCCTAATTCAATAACCAACTGGAAAGCCCACATTCATTTCTTAGTCTTCCATTTTTACCCCTATAGTGGGAGCTTCCCAGCTCAATCTAGTCTTTCCTGAGTGCTTTCATCATATCCACTGCATGATCTTTGCTATAGAGTTTCATATTTTCAAACTAAATTAACTTGCAGTTTCCTCTTATTGACTAGGTAATGCTAACTGTGTAAATAGCCAGTGAATAGCTTGTAGTATGTTGAATTATTCTGTAATATGTATGATTGGTGTACAAAACATGAAGTCTAGCCTTTTGATCTTCATAATGATGCACTAGTAATTCATGTCATTTTGCAAATGTAGTTAAATATGTAATATCTGACTACTGTTGCTTGTCTTTACTGACCTATTCATTCAAATGTCCATTAATAAATCATATTCAGCATCATTTTACATTTATGTGCTTGTATAAGGGGCTTCATTTAACATTTTAAACTGTTTTCTTGCCTTTACTAGTTTATAATGTAATATATGTAAAGACACTTATTGAAGGTCATAAAACTATATAATGGGAAGAATGGGCTCATTCTGATCTAAAGTAGTTTTAGGGGATGAGAAATCTTCACTGCACATGGAAAGTGTCTCCCAGCAGAAGTGTCTCTGGCAGTGACTCGTGTTGGTATCTGGAACACACTGAACCACAGAACCGTGTATTAGCTGATCTTCTGGATGTCTATAACACTATCACAGATGGGAGTGAAATGTCTAAACTGACAGCAGCACTGGAACATTTGCAGTAAAGCACACTGCTTGTCAACGAGCATTTAAAACAGATCTGTAGCGCTAAAGCATTCTGGACTGTGTTTGTTTTCTCCTAAAATGTTTCTCCATTTGTTCATTCTAATGACACAAAAGCCTTTTGAATTATTACAGTGTCACTGGTCATGTGCACACTATCATTACACAGCTCTGCTACTTTAAACACATTCTGTCAGAATCAGGATGTGTCCAGTTCTATGGAAACAGGTAGCAGGATTAGACACGATCTGCTTAAATAAAGAACAAGACTTTTTCATCTTGATATTTAAGTTTCACAGTAGCATTTATATATTTTTTTTATTTCATATATGTATACACACACACACACACACACACTATTTTAGAGATTCAAATAATCTTGTTTGTCTTGCCCAAACAAACTCATTGAGTAAAATATGACTGCAACTAAATGCCTTTTTTCAACTCAGTGTTTATAAGAAAATCATGAAACAGACTATAGAAAGTAATAGTTTGAATTGTTTGTTAGTGGAAAACAGAAACAGCCTGTATATTAGCTTTCATCGTGTCTTTCTCTGTTTCTTTGTCCTGAAAACAGTCAAGAGAGAGTCAAGATGTTTCACTGCAAACATCTCACCTGACACACACGTGCGCTACAGCTGCGTTTCACTGCAAACATCTCACCTGACACACACGTGCTACAGCTGCGTTTCACTGCAAACATCTCACCTGACACACACGTGCGCTACAGCCGCGTTTCACTGCAAACATCTCACCTGACACACACGTGCGCTACAGCC
>JAZGTK010002940.1:0-29286 GCA_036877625.1 Ambastaia sidthimunki | reverse complement strand
TGCAGGTTGAGGGACTCTCCAGCACAGACACTCATCAGTGTGTTGCATCTGAAGACAAGAGGCTCTTTATGCACAAGAAGTAGTTCTCATGCACATGAACATAGTAGGTTACATTCATGGAACAACGTTCATTTACTCATGTAACAATGCACAATAGTTTACATTCATGTAACATATCTCCATGTTGCTATTTTTGCACTCTGCACTTTACTCTACTGCACCTTTTTACCGTTGCACCCCAACAATATACCTCAAGTATATATACCTCAAACTGACTTCAAGCACACTGTGTAAAATGTCTGTTTGTATATGTTGTGTTTACTGCTTATTTGATAAATGTCTGTTTGCACTTTTGTTATATGTTGTTGTGTTATATAAATAGCTGCACATTTGGAGTTTGGGGAAACGCAATTTCGCTCCTCTGTGTAATTACTGTTACATGGTCGGATTGACAATAAAGTTCACTTTGACTTTGACTTTGAAGTGAGTTGCTACTTTCATGATTGTACATTCGGACACCATAATCTGCAACTCTTAATTATTCTCCTTTATTCACAGGATGTACGCTCCATATATAAGAGGCACCTCCTGCTGAAGATGGAGTACCACAAATTAAAGATGAAGGTCCATATGGAGATAAAAAAAACTACAGATATTTTTAATCTGTAAATTCATTTTTGCTGACATTGTCACCTTTGTTTTCGGACAACACGAAAAACCAAGCAGGAAGTGTGAGGAACTGTTTGTTTGAGACTGTTTACTACAGGTACGTATTCTTTGTAACGCCGCTTGATTAAGCCTGATAGTTAACCTGCCACAGAGCAGGTTAGTTCAGAAGCATATGTTACCCCGGTAACTCAGCTGGGATTCCTGTTAGCGAGAGTAATGGAACCGAGTTCTCGCTAAAACTAGCGAGGTTTATCGAAGTTAGCGAGGATTTGTAATTAGCGAGCCTGATGGAATACCCCCCTGGTTGTGTTGGGTATTATTATTATTGTTTAATTGATTGTTATAGACTTTGTCATTTTTCTTCACCTCAGTTGGTATGCCTGTAGGAGGGGCTTCAGTCTATAAATAGGCTTGCTGGCTGCCAGGATGGATTGTTGTTTTTACTTGTGTATCGAGCTTTGTTGCGCTGTTGGGCCATTTGGTTAATCCAAATTTGCACATTGTTGCTGTTTTGTTTTCTTTTTTGTACAGTTTTTATTTTTGTTTATTTCATACACTGTAAATATTTTTCCACTTTCAAATAAAACACCATTTTGGGGATTAACACAACAACATTTTGTACAGGATGTCAATTCCCTTTCACTCCAACTGGTTGGCCTTCCTACAGTACCCTTCTATTAAAGAAAATAAAACCCACAGTGGTCACTGAAATAACTTAAAACTGATGAAAGTAATGATTAATAAATATATTACTGAAAATTAACTAATGAGAATCGGACATTGCTTTTGAATTGTGGTTTAACAGAAGCATTAAAAAAGAACTAATGAAACTGGCCTGAACAAAAACAATGGTACCACTAGAAAAGACTGAAAATAAATTGACTATAGGCACATTTTAAACTAAACTGTGTCCTCTAATTATCATCACATGTGTTTTCAAACTTGTCGTCAATCTGTCTGCCTATTTAAAGGGTAAAAAGTAGTCACTGTGTGGTTTGGTATCATGGTGTGCACCACACTGAACATGGACCAAAGAAAGACAAGGAGAGAGTTGTCTCAGGAGATTAGAAAGAAAATTATAGACAAGCATCTAAATGGTAAAGGCTATATTTTCTCCAAGCAGATTGATGGTCATGTGACTACAGTTGCACATGTTATTCAGAAGTTTAAGGTCCACAGGACTGTACCTAACCGCCCTGGACAAGGTCGCAAGAGGAAAATTGATGACAAATCAAAGAGACGGATAATACAAATGGTAACTAAAGAGCCTAGAATAACTTCCAAAGAGATTAGAGGTGAACTTCAGGGTCAAGGTACATTAGTGTCAGATCGCACTATCCGGCACTGTTTGAGGCAAAGTGGACTTCATGGAAGACGACTGAATAGGACTCCTTCTTGCTTCTGGGAGAATGTCCTTTGGACTGATGAGACAAAACTGGAGCTTTTTGGCAAGTCACATCAGCTCTATGTTCACAGACGAAAACATGAAGCATACAAAGAAAAGAACACTGCCTACTGTGAAACATGGAGGAGGCTCGGTTATGTTCTGGAGCTGCTTTAATGCATCTGGCACAGGGTGTCTTGAATCTGTGCAGGAGACAATGAAATCTCAAGACTATCAAGGCATTTTGGAGCGAAATGTGCTGCTCAGTGTCAGAAAGCTTGGTCTTAGTCGCAGATCATGGGTCCTCCAACAGGATAATGACCCAAAACACACAGCTAAAACACCCAAGAATGGCTAAGAACAAAACATTGGCCTTCTATGAGCCCTGATCTGAATCCGATTTATGGAACATTTGTGGAAAGAGCTTAAACATGCTGTCACGAACTACATTACCCAGAACCCCGTGCTGGGACCACGGCCATCACAGGTGGTGGCCATCTCGCAATCAAGAACGCTATTTATACTCGCCTGGTTTCCCTAGAACTTTGCAAAGTCTTGTTTTGCCATAGCAGACATTTCTGGTTTCTGTTGTTTGCTGCCTGCCCCGACCCTTGCCTGTATTTTTTGGATTACTCTCTTGTCTGCTGCTTGCCCTGACCATTGCCTGTTTCCCGTGTATGATCCTTGTATTGTACGACAACTCAATAAAATGCTGCGTATGGATCTATCGTCTCCTGAGCACCTGTTACACATGCAGTCTGGAGAAGGCACCCTTTAAACCTGAGACAGCTGGAGCAGTTTGCTCACGAAAAGTGGGCCAAAATACCTGTCAACAGGTGCAGAAGTCTCATTGAGAGTTACAGAAATCGCTTGATTGCAGTGATTGCCTCAAAAGGTTGTGCAACAAAATATTATTCCAGGCCAGTATTCCATATTTTCCAGGCCAGTTTCATTAGTTTTTTTTTTTTTTTTTTAAAAGCAATGTCTGATAAAATGTTGGTGTCTGGTAAAATTTCATTAATCATTACTTTTGTCAGTTTCAAGTTATTTCAGCGACCACTGTGGGTTTTTCTTTCTTTAATGGAAGGGTACCATCAGTTTTGTCCATGTCTGTATGTTTTGCAATTGGTGGTTCCTTTCCTATGCAAAGATGTTAACCAATTAAAACAGTGGGTATCACTGTTACACTTACATCACAAAGGACAAGATCAGTGTTTATTTAACAGTTCAGCAAGCAGGTAAAACCTGATCATAAATCTGTAAAATATAGTTTGTTCATAGAACTTTACTACCATTATCAGAAGACCTTAAGGGACAGAATAAAAACATAGCATTACATTGCGCTGGGTACAAAATATTGATTTAGAATTTTAATCTATCTCATGCAAACTGCAATAAACTAGGCTGTACTAGAGACACTGAGGCAGTCTGACAGACAGTGGTTTCTGTACACACAAATGCAAAGCACACAAACTTTTCCTCTGCTTATCAAACTTACTCAAAATGGATGCATGCACCCAAAGTTGTCAAAAATCCCTTTATGACGAGTATTCACATCAACTTACTCGTTTGTGAACTAAGTGATGAGATCACAGACCATTATCTTATTTCATGGGTAATAAAGTTTGCTGATGTCAACCGAAATGCTCCACGCTATAGACTGGCCAGAACCATTACTCCTAACACTAAAGACAGATTTATTAACACTCTGCCAGATGTTTCTAACCTTCGTAACACACCCATAAATACTAGTGATTTAGACACTCTAACAACCAGATTGAACTTTATTTTCAACAGTACACTTGATACTGTTGCACCAATTAAAACTAAAAAAGTTAGAGACAAAAACAAAGCTCCATGGTATAACAGCACGATTCTCAATCTAAAGAAAGAAACCCGCAACCTTGAGCGAAAATGGAGGAAATCAAATCTGGAGGTTTTTAGATTAGCATGGAATGACAGTATGTCCCGATATAGAAAGGCTCTAAAAACAGCAAGGGCTGCATATATTAGCGCACAAATAGAAAAACATAAAACAATCCTAGATTTCTATTTACTACAGTGGCCAAATTAACAAATAAACAAACACCACCTGATGATAATGTGCCAGCGAACTTTAGCAGTAACAACTTTATGATCTTTTTCACAGAAAAGACTGAAATCATTCGTAACACAATTGACAATATGCATCCTACAACCTCAGTAAAAAATTCACTCGTATTAGTAACTGCCCCTCAGGAACAGCTAGAATGTTTTATACCTATAGGCCAAGATGACCTCATTAAACTAATCACCACTTCAAAACCTACAACATGCCTGTTACATCCCATACCAGCCAAACTACTAATAGAGTTGTTACCAGCAGCCATTGAGTTTCTTCTTAATATTATTAACTCCTCCCTACGTTTAGGTCATGTCCCAGGTTCATTCAAACTAGCAGTCATTAAGCCTCTCTTAAAGAAACCTCACATCGACCCAAATGAGCTGGGAAACTATAGACCTATTTCAAACATCCCATTTATGTCAAAAATCTTAGAAAAAGTTGTATTCTCGCAACTGTGTGCCTTCTTACACAGGAATAACATTTTTGAAATATTCCAGTCCGGATTTAGACCACACCATAGCACTGAAACTGCACTGGTCAAAATCACCAACGACCTACTATTGGCGGCGGATAAAGGCTGCGTCTCCTTATTAGTCTTACTCGATCTTAGTGCAGCATTTGATACTATAGATCATGTTGTGCTGTTAGACCGTCTACAAAATTACATCGGCATTTAAGGGCAGACATTGCATTTGTTTGGCTTCTACCTGTCTACCTGGATCTATATCAATTTGTTCGTCTAAAAGGGGAATCATCTTCATTAACGCCAGTAAAATACGGCCTGCCTAAATGGTCTATTTTAGGTCCTCTGTTATTCACATTATACATGCTGCCCCTCGGAAATATAAATAGAAATCATGGTATAAATTTCCACTGTTACGCAGATGATACTCAACTGTACATTTCTTCAAAACCAGACGACATTACTACGTTAGCGACACTCTCAGACTGTTTCAAAGACATTAAACACTGGATGACAAGTATCACATAACACCTATTCTGTCATTTTTACATTGGTTGCCTGTTCATATTACGTATAAGATATTATTGCTTACATATAAAGCCTTAAATGGAATAGCCCCCAAGTACCTCTCAGATCTTCTTCCTCGCTACAATCCATCTCGTGCTCTACGGTCTCAAAACTCTGGACTCCTGGTTGTTCCTAGAATCAATAAGTCCACAAAAAGTGGCAGAGCTTTTTCATATTTAGCTCCAAAGCTGTGGAATAGTCTTCTGGATGCTGTTCGGGGCTCAGACACGCTCTTGCAGTTTAAATCTAGACTAAAAACACACCTCTTTAGTCTTGCATTTTCTTAATATATCAGAACACCTCGCATTTCTATTTCTACCTATAGAACAGTTGTTTTATGCTTAAAATATTATGAACAGCAGCTACGCTAATTATTCTGTGTTATTCTGTTGGGGCCTCCTCCCGGGGGAGTTTTAGATCAGCCTGCCTCTAAGTGGATCCAGCTCTTGGTGGACCATCAAGACAACTTGGCCCTCCATGGAGTTGTCCCGCACCGGTGTGATCATCCCATACGACAAAACATCTACAGCCTCAGCAGGGTCCTTTCAAAAAGGAAAAAAGATTAAAGCATTGGTCTTCTATGTACTTTTTCATTGATCATCTGCCTGATATCAAATTAATCATATTTATACTCTCGCAATTTCATCTCTATCACCAACCTACATTCCACCTTGTAACAGCAGATTGTTGCTAGAGCTGCTATCAGGAACCTTACACTTTTATCACCAAAGTTAAAATTTTCCTGTTAATTCTGTTTTATTCCATCATCATGGTCTCATTCCCGTTAATTCTCTTAATGCTTACTCCAAACTATCACCAAGTCAGTCCCATACTAACATCTATATGTAAGTCTTTAATGTAATCGCATTGCCTTTTAACCAGTCATAGTCACGGTTACTGACTGCAGCTTTAGCATGCCAGAGGAAAACTGGCCCTTCCTGTCAAGTCCGAGATCTCACAAGGTTTTGTTCTCCACTTATCAATCTCTGGAGTTTTGGTTCCTTGTCACTGTCGCCCTGTTTGCTTGCTTGCTTACATTAGTTAAGGTAATTTCACAAATATTATAAAATATATATATAAAATAAATATCACAAAATATATATATATGCATACAATGATAAATAATAGTATTTAAAGTCCATTTTAAATGCCACTTCCTGCTGTCAGTTGGTGCCGTTATCACAGTAGCCAAACCACTGTGATCAGCCCACAACATCAAACAACATGTTAGAGGACCCAAAACCCCTGAAAAAAATAATCCTAATGAAACCAATGGAGACTTTCACACTTTCAGTGCTTGGGGCTAAAGGATCCTTTGATCCTCACCTGCAAATTGTTTGTGTTGTGTTTTGATTTGTATGTTTTGTTTTTAATTCATTCATAATCATTTATTAACCTAATTATTTATAATCATTTAAAAATCATTAGTTAGTCACATAATTTATCATTTGGTTATTTTTATCATTATATCATTTAAGTTATTTATCATTTATCTTTTTATTATATGTTTCTGTTTTATATTTATTATTTTTCTTGCTTATGCTTTTTCATTATTGTTCAGTCTCAGGATTGTGGGGTTTTATAAATTCTTTGGCCTTTGTAAACTTTGGCCTGTGTAAACTGTGCAAAATTGGTCGCAATACCGAACCCTAGCGTAACATTATCCCTTTAACAGCTAAAAAGCACAAGGCTGCACCACTTATGATTATCCCCGACTAAAAAATGTCCAGCATTGTAAGAGGTGTGCAAATATAAGGGTGGGGCGTTAGATCAGAAAATCTATGCCAGACTAATAAATGGCTATTATGGCTGTTTGCTAGAAAAGATTGTCGAATAACCTCCAAAATATCTAACTAATCATCACAGTGTTACTAATTAAACAAAAAGCCCACTTACAGTATAATTGTGTAAGTCAGTGTATATACAATGTAAACAGGTCTATAGAAATTCACATATAAGCTTAGATATAGGAGTTAATTTTTCCAACACAAAATGAAAACATTATGGCATACACATTATGGCATACCCCTGCTGAAATCTGATAGGCCCCTAAAGTGCCACACACACTGAAGTGGACCCCAGCAGTCCCAGCCCGAACCACCCTTTTTTACCAGGTCAGAGAAAAGGCTAGCTGGGCAGGCCAATTGATGAAGGAATAACTTACATTACATTACATTTAGGCATTTAGCAGACGCTTTTGTCCAAAGCAACTTACAATATGAGGAAAACAAAGAAGCGTTCAATCACAAGATAACAATACGCATAGCCATACATAGATACGATATACTACCATACTATATTTCAGTGCTCAAGTGAATACCTGTTAAGAGAGGGGAGGAAAAAGTTTTTTTTTATGGATGAGGGTTAGACTTGTGTAAGGTGTTCCCTAAAGAGGTGGGTTTTTAGTTTTTTGAATGTGGTGTGGGATAAGGCAGACCGAACCGAGAGTGGAAGATCGTTCCACCAGCGGGGGATATTGAATGTAAAGCAAAACAACGTTCGTTTGCTGACCGTAGGGATCTGGAGGGAGTGTATATGTGGATGAGTTGGTGAAGGTAGGGTGGTGCAGAGCCGGTGGTGGTTTTGTAAGCGAGTGGTAGTGATTTGAACCTTATGCGTGCTGAGATGATGTCTGGTTGAATGCAGCTCGTTCTAGAGTTTTTGCAATGAAGGGGAGGAGTGAGACAGGTCTGTAGTTATTGACAGTTGAGGTGTCGAGTGTAGGTTTTTTAAGCAGGGGGGGTGACAAGGGCTTGCTTAAATGTAGTAGAGAAAGTGCCACTGAGAAGGGAGGAATTGATGATGTGAGTAAGGGATGGTCCCAGTGAGGTTGTCATAGCCTGTAGGACATGGGACGGGATTGGATCAAGGGGACAAGTGGTGGGGTGGGTGGACAGAAGTTTGGAGACCTCTGCCTCACTGAGTACAGAAAATGAGGTGAGCAGAGAATCAGGTGGTGGTATAACCGGTCCAAGGGATGAGGGTGGTGTAAATTGGCTGCTGATGGCTGCTGTTTTGTTAATGAAAAAGTCTGCAAAGTTGTCAGCTGATAGGGAGGGTGTTGGTGGAGGTGGAGGGGGGCAGAGGAGGGAGTTGAAGATTCTGAAGAGCTTGCATGCATCAGATGTATTGTTGACTTTGTTGGTGTAGTATGTGGTCTTGGCATGGTGAATGTCAGTGGAAAAAGAGGACAGTAATGTTTGATACTGAGGTCAGCAGGCTCTCAGTGTTCTGCCATTTTCTCTCAGCCGCCCCAAGTTTTATCCGGTTATCATGCAGAACATCAGACATCCAGGGGTTGGGTGGAGAAGATCGAGCTTGCCTGTAGGAGAGGGGACAGAGGGTATCTAGACAGGATGTTAGTGTTGAGCAGAGTGTGTCCGTGGCAGTGTTAACATTTAGGGATGAGAAGTGTGTAAAGGAAGGGAGGGATTATTTGACTGCTTGTGAGAGGGAGCTGGGAGAGAGGGAGCGGAGGTTTCGTCTGAATGGGACTAATGGAGGTATGAGTGTTGCATTTTGGGAGATGGATGTTGAATGAAATAAAAAAGTGGTCAGACATGTGAAGTGGGGAAATGTTGATTTTGTCAGTAGTGCAGTTTCTAGTAAAAATGAGATCAAGTTGGTTGCCTGATCTGTGAGTTCCTGGAGTGCTGATGTGGGAGAGGTCAAATGAAGTAAGTAGTTCTAGGAAGCCAACAGCGTGGGGTTTGTTGAGGTGGACGTTGAAATCACCAAAGACTATGAGTAGGCTGCCATCTTCAGGAAAGGAGGATAGCAGCATGTCCAGTTTGTCCAGAAACTTCTGCAGCGGACCTGGGGACGGTAAACTACAACAACATGGATATGTGCAGGGGAAGTAATTGTAACTGCTTTCAAAAGATTGATTGATGGACGAAGACAGGAGTGGAGTATATGTCCAGTTGTTTGACAGAAGCAAACCTGTTTCACCACCCCTGCCTGTTTGGCGGGGAGTGTGAGAGAAAGAGTGGTTGGTGGAGAGGGCAGAGGGGGTAACTGTGTCCTCTGGACGAATCTATGTCTCAGTAAGACCTAGTATGATGAGTTCAGAATGTGTAGATGAAATCAGCTTTGTTGACTGCTGATTGACAGTTCCAGAGACCTACTGAGAGAGGCAGAGGTGGAGGGGAGAGGGTACAAATAGGAAGGTAGGAGAGGGTGCGTTTTTTGTATATGGTGCGGGGGCGATGCCCAGTGTAGAGAACAGGAATGTGTTGGGAGACCATGGTGTGTGTAAAGAATTTGTAAGTTAATGTGAGGAATAAAGAAAGATACTTAAGTGCCTTGCCGGTGAACTTGCTCGGTGGAGTCACGCAGGTAGAGTCGATGGTCTTTACTACTAAGTAGGTCTTCACACGAGGAGGGCTACACACGAGGGCTGACGCTACCGCGGCAGCGCTATGGCTGCACTTAAGTACATAACTGCTTGAGTAACTGAGTGAAAACAGCTGACCACGCCTATTATTATTTAACAGTATACAGGTCAATAGCGCGTGAATAGCTCTTGATTAATAACACACCATGATAATGCAAACAACTGTGTGAACGAGCAATGTAAGTGTCGTTTTCTAATAACAACGCGCAGTTCAATTACAATAACACCAAAACACATTTAAATCACAGAAATGCTGAATGCAATTATGTCAATATACGAAGCAATCAAGCCCAAATAACAACAGGTAACACTCAACAAACTGAAACAACGTAAACCAGTAAACAAAGTAAACTAAGCATGACTTACACGTTACTGCTGTCTCTGTAGACTAAACGCTTTAACTTAAATTGCATTTTATGTATTTAGGTTAATCGAAATTATAACTAGGAGAAATGGCTTTAGACCTAGTTTTAACTTCACTGAAAATGATTATGTCAGAGGACGAAAATGCTGTTTCTGTTGGCTGCAGAAATGTGACTGCTTTGCTAAACTACGTCTTGCATGTTGCTGACAATAATGTCTGGTTAAGTTTACCGTTACGTTAGCTCAGTTCTTTATATATATTAGTTTCTGTCGGAGCTCTGTACACGCACTGATTCTCTACGCACATTTATGAAAATGATTGAAAAACAGAATCATTTTGCTGTCAGTTTCCACCGAAAGCACGAGCACCAGAGCAGCGTTACACCCAAGCTGCCAAGGCCGCGTTGACTGTGCAAAATGCTTGCCGTTCTTCTCCCCCTCCTTTAATTTTTAAGTGATGAATTTAAATAATTTTGACTGCTGGTTAGGCGTTGCACCAGCAAAATGTGTAGAAAATCCGTCTTGCACGCATCTTTTTAAAGTCAATTAAATTTGAGGGCTAACAAGGATGTGTTCACGTTTTCTATGATAAATAATTTTAGCCTATGAAATCATATTTACACGTAATGGTAATGTGTTTTGTTACTGAGTAATATGACTAGTTAGTTTGCAGGTTCTGTTTTAGTTCTGCCTCCACCCAAAGCCATATAGGACTAGACATGACTTAAGGGTTTTTGAGATGCTTTCAGACATTTCTCATGGGTACACGTCATGATTTTAAACCAAACTCATTCAGTAACCTTCCCCTTTAAGTCATCTACTACTTTTAAATGAGAAGATGATTAGAAGAAGATAATGTTATCTTTAATGAAATGGTAGTTATGCTATGAAATGCACCATTTAAGCGATGAAACTTAAATGGGTGTTCAGAAAGAAGTTATACAAATTCATATTTCATTTATTTCTCTCCAGATGTTTCCCAGTCCAGAGCAGAGTCCTGTGCATCCTGTCCTCAAGGTCTTCCCCAAGACACAGCACGAAAACAGGCAGAGGGCCTTCAAGGACTCCTGGTACAAAGACTATCCATGGCTGGAGTACTCCGTCTCCAGGGACCACTTGTCCCACCACCTGAATGTGTTCATTCAGGTTCGAAACCAGCTTCTCTAATTGGAAGAAGGCACTCTGATGGTGGCTTTAAAGACCATTGCAAAAGTGATCACCACAGAAGGGCCATGTTTGCATGGACACAATATAAATTAGTAACCGAAAAGAAAGGATTCATGGTTGAATCAATAAACAGGGAAAAGAGGATCAAAGAAAATTGGGCATATATAAAAACCATTGCTGAGGTCCTGCTCTTAACTGCAGTTCAAAACCTGCCACAGCGTGGACACAGGGAATCTGAAGGGTCGGACAACCCAGGCAATTTCTTTCAGGCAATGAATGCAATTGCCAAACATGATCAATTAATTAAAAAGCATGTGAATGCACAGGATAATGCTAGGTACACAGGTAAAAACATTCAAAATGAAATCTTGGAAAGTCTGGCTGAAATGGTACAAGCTAAACACATTGAAGAGGTAAAAGAGAGTGAAGTGTTCAGTATTATTGTGGATGAAACAAAAGATCTTCAAAACAAAGAACAAATGTTATTTGTAATCAGGTATTATTATTAGGGGGCTATTCATGAAAGCTGACAGCCTTCATGAAATCTTGGAAAAACATGGACATGGAAAATGCTTGGAAAAACATGGACTTGAGTACCACACCAACATGGTCAGCCAGGGGTACGACGGTGCCGCAGTTATGAGTGGGAAGCACACTGGTGTCTGCACTAGGATCCAAGAATTAGCCACATATGCTTTTTATGTCCATTGTAAAGCTCACTGTTTAAATCTTGTGATTGTAGATAGTGTCAAATCAGTGTCAGAGGCAGGTTGCTTCTTTTCACTCATGCAGAAAATTCATTCTTTCCTTTCTGGATCGTATGTGCATACAAAGTGACATGATGTACAAGGAGACCTGTATGGAGACCAGCTACGAGAGACACCATCTTTGAGCGATACTAGGTGGTCATGCAGGTTCACTGCATGTCGCAACCTGCTTGACGGGCTTCCGGCTGTTTACAAAGTACTTCAGGAAATTGGCCAGGAAAAAGATGGTGATCGGGCAACAGATGCAAGAGGCATTTTAGCTCAGCTTGATGTTGGCTTTATTGGTCTGTTGGTAACATTTAATACGATTTTGGGACAATCCAAATATTTCTCTGATATGTTGCAGTCCCCCTCTCTTGACCCTGCAGCGGCTGTTACTCTCGTAGAATCATTACTTGACACTTTGCGGGAATAGAGGACTGAGGTCTTTTTTGATGTCATTTGGAGGAAGGTCGAAGCAATGGCTGTCAAATGTGACCTTACTTTAGAAAAAAAAGAGAAAAGACAGACCAAGAACAATACAAGGTTATCAGATTACATAATCTGCTCCATCTGGTGAGCGTAGAGTTAATAAAGATGACCGGGAAAGCTTTAGGAAGCATGATTATTTCCTAGCTCTTGATACGATGGCAGGAGAATAAAAAAAAAAGGTTAAAAAAAAAAGGTCAAAACCAAACAGTAAGATAATGAAAGGTATCCAAGCCCTGCATCCTCAAAGTGATAACTTTTTAGAGGAGGAGGCTCTCTTTGCGTTTGCAAACATTTTTGATTAAAATGTGCAGCATCTTACCAATGACCTTAGATAATTAACCACACTCACTGACTTTGTGACCTTTCTAGAACCCTTCAAAGAAGTGTTTCATGAACTGTTCATGCTTGCCAGGATAGCTGTTGTTACACCAGTGAGTAGTGCTTCATGTAAGAGAAGCTTTTTAGCTTCAGCACTTATTAAAAATAATTTGAGAACTACAATGGGAGATGCCTGCTTGAGTCACCTGGGTGTACTCAGCATTGAGTCTCGACAGGCATTAGACTTGGATAATTTCTGCGCCATTTCAGCTCCAAACACAGCAGTCACAGAATTCTTCTTTTTTGATGTGCTGTATGTGATGTATTCAAACTAGGAAGGATGATAAATGTTAAATATTTGTTTAAAAAAGCCAGATGTAGATGTTTAATCTATTTTTCATGTTTTTACTTACATGTGACTTTTAGTACAGTCAAAAAGCCTTGTGTAAAATGTATTCAAACTAGAATAAAACTACTGTAACTGTATTAAATGTAAAATAAATCTGTTTATGATGTTGCTGGTTTAAATGCATTTTCTATGTAATTGTTCAGATGTGAGGGCAAGTTCTGACTAACAAAAAGTCAAGAAACGCTGTGCATGTTTATGCACAAAATAAATAAGAATCATTAACAATTGCACTGACTTGTTTTTATTAACAATTGAACTGTTGTAAGTTTATTATTAGCATTACTGTTTGAAAAGATATCACTCTCAAAACATGCACTGTACCATACATGTGCTACGTTTCGATGTTGACCGTGTACTTGGCCCCTAAATTTTAAATGTGGCCCCTTAATGGCCCATCCCAGAAAAATCCTGCTGTTAAAAAAAGCTGTTGTTGTTTCACGAGTTCAACACCTGTTTGTATTGAGGATAAACTTTGAATTGAGAATAATACTTAATTTAAATTGACTAACAAGTTAAATATGGCTAACTGAAAGTGAAATTGACATGTATTTGTCAGTTATGGTTACCCATAACTGAAATGTGACCTCTGCATTTAACCCATCCTTCGTGATTAGTGAACACACATACACCCGGAGCAGTGGGCAGCTATCCCTGCAGCACCTGGGGAGCAATCGGAAGTGCCTTGCTTAAGGGCACTTCAGTCGCTACCTGCCAACGCTGGAATCAAACCAGCAACCTACTGATTACAAGCCCGACTCCTTAACCAGTAGACCACAGTTGATAACTTATTAAATATTACAATTTATACAGTACATTTAAAATATCTTGCAAACATTGTCCATTTTATATTTGCCCTTTCTCTGTGAATTTACAGAAGGCTACAACAAAGAATGAGACTCATAAGAGAAACGATGGCCGTGACGTCATCCGCGGACGGAGCTGTGACGCTGCAGCTGATATTTTCCTTCATTCTCCAGCTCACTCTTCTGCAAATAAACCCTGTGAGTCATCAGGTCCTCCATTCACACATATATACGCCATCGAGGGCTCTTGTTGATGGATAATGCCATGCCTTCCTATGTGTTTTCGTACATTCAAAGCTAAATTATATATTGACGAACCCTTTTGTTATTAATTTAATTTAGACAAATACATAATTCACAGTACTCGTTCAGTAAAGTAACGAAAACAAATGGGCGACAGTCTCAACTTTCAGCAAGATAAACAAGGGAGTATGAATAACTAAAGACAAAAAACCAACCATTATTTAAATTCAGCGAGATCAACCACACACAATTTTCATTTGAATATTTTCTGCTAAAAGGCGGATTGTTTATCATTACAAACATTTAAATTGCATTCGTGTGTTTTGGGTCGTATTATAAGGATGTAATGCATTCAGGGAGATCTGTAAGTTGTCAAAGTGTTCTGATCATTTCTATCCATCTGACATGTGTCACTATTAGAAGAAAACACAACAATAAGTGTAATCCTGCACTAACTATTCTAAGGTTTTCCAACTTTAAAAACTTGGCATTGCTTAAATCATCGCGTAACATTTCCAAGTATAAACATTACAATTCTGTTAAACAGTCCTGTGATAAGCTTAAATAAAACCAAGTCAACAGATTTCAAATCTACAAAGAGATTTCAACTCACCGCTAATTTCGATGAGAAGAAACGTCAGGGTGGCGCGTCAGGTTGTTTTCAGAGGCTTGATGCGTCAGCGGCGCTGTCAGGATTCATCAGGCGGAACTCTGAAGCAGATGAACGATCAGCTGCGCGATCGCTGTTCTGGCAGATGGTTGTTTGGTTGGGAAACTCTTAAATATCGCACACTGTCTGCTCTCAGAGCCCGGGCGTAAAACTGTTTCCATGGCGACCTGGCGTCAGAGTTTTAAGGTAGTCCAAACAGAGAGCAGTCCTAGCAATGGCATATTAACAGCCTGAAGAGAGAGAGTTAACGAGTGTCAAGTGCGCGTGCACGTATGTGCGTGTCATGCTGTTGAGTAAAAAGCATATTATCGCGGAAATATCTGAAAACAAAAATTGTCAAAAACTGGGATGAACCATAAAGCCATTAAAAGAAATCAAACTGCAAATTTTGGCTGCTGTGGGTCTTTAACTAAATATTCACAGTTGACACGTATAAGACTGCATATCACAGGCGTGTTTTAAAGAAGTTTGATTAGGGCTTTAATTTCTAAACATAAATAGATACTTTTTTTATTAAATGTTTTACGAATCACTGGGACTGTGAGGTTGTAATAATTACTACACAATGTATATTATCCAACATAGTACCAATGTTTCTTCTACAATAAAAATAACCAGACACTGAGCTGGAGGATGCACAGACACTGCAGTGCCATGGTTGTACTGAATGTTATATCAGCCAGTTAGTGACTCATCCCTCTCTTACTCTCGTGATGTACAGACGCAAACCCAACCATCACTCTACCCCTCCCTCACATCAGCCCACGTCAACTATATTTTTCTGCAGTGAAAGCCCAGGCCGCATTGTCATACCCAAAGCTTTAGTCGCTCACTGAACTCATTTCTGGACATTGCTGTCATATCAGAAAATTGACTGTAGCATGACCAAACCGCAGGCTGCAGTACTGCAATGCAACAGAGGTTATACTGGTTGTTGAAAATGTCTAGTTAATTTTAGAAAAATGAATTGCTAAAGTTTAATTGCCCATCAAGGTATGCAGTCTGATCTCGATAGCGCTGATCTACGACTCAATGCATTAGACATCACAGAGGACAACATCAGTGATGTCATTGATGCTTGTCTGCTGCTCAGTGAAACCAAAACAAGTATTTTCTGAACAACACAGAAGTAATAAACGCATTTACCTTAATTTGATGCATATTTATTAAAGTGCTTTTTGACAAGAGTGTAATCATGGTTTTGTTTTAAATCTGCATGAATAAAGGGTTTATTCTGTGTGAATGCTCATCATAAAACTGATGGCTTTAAAATATATGCCAAAAAGGAAACTCATACCTTCTGCATGCATTGAATAATTCAGTTTAAACCTGGTCCTGGTTGCATGAAAATGTCTCAGGTTACGTATGTAACCCGGTTCCCTGAGACAGGGAACAAGACGCTGCGTCATGGCTTGACGCTATGGGGAATGTGCTTCAGATGCACCAGAGTCTGAATGTGTAAAATCATGCCTATTTATAGGCAAGTCATGGTCATGTGACGTAACATTGAACCCCATGAAGCCTTTAAAACGTGCCTTCCAAATACATCACTGACCTTTAGTCAAGGGAGTCCTTTCAGAAGGGAGTCGGAAGGGAATTCCATGCCTCAGGGAACCCGGTTACATACATAATCCGAGACGTTCCCTTTTGAGGGAACTAGACACTGTGTCATAGTAAGCCAGGGTAATAGCATCTGTGATCCAGTGAGATAAGCACTGTTTTACCCTGGTTGCATTACCTTGATTGCAGCCACCAAAACAGACTAAGAGCTGGGAGGTCTTTTACACTACTGGCTTTAGCAGTGGACACAAATCTTCAAAGCTCTAACTGGACACAATAGGTGAAGCCTTTCCTGTTGCAGTGACTCATACGGCAGAGGACAGAAGACCTGTAGCACAACCACGTGACCAGCAGTAGTGTGCAGCTTGGGGATGTGGTCTGGTCTAGGGTGCAAAATTGCTTTAACAAACCCAGGGGTAAAAATCAAACAGGCAGGGTCTACAGAAAGAGCCTATAAATCCCCTACCCTCTTGCGCAATGTAGGAGCTAATAGTAAAGTCACCTTTAGAGTCAGAAACTTATCTAAAGCTCATTCTAGAGGCTCAAATGGAGCTAACGACAACCCCTTTTAAACTACAGTAAAGTCCCAAGAGGACAGAATTGCCTCCGCTGTCTGGCACCATGAAGAAAACGAGACACCAAAGGATGTCTCACAAAAGGAGCCTCCATTAACAGATTCATGGCTAACAGAAACAACAGCCACATAAACCGTAAAGGTAGCCATAGCTAACCCTGCAGAGAGGCCCTTTGGGAGAAAATCCAGCACTGAACCACAGTACCAACTAGTAGACAGAGCTCTGACAGAGCTCAGAATGGTCTCAACTATTCCTCAGTTGAGGGACCAGCTTCTAAAAACTGGCTCCCTTCAGGGGCCAGACCCACAGTTTTCAAATTTTCGGCCAGGGGTGAAAGATTGACCGCCGAGATGGAGACAGAAGATCCCTCCAGACTTGAAGCTCCCAAGGGACTTCGTCCAGGTGAGATATTGGGTCTGAGAACCAGATTTGGGTTGCTCAGAACAGCCCCTTCCTGGGAGCAAAGGAGAAAGGAGTACAAACACAGCTTTGGCCACATGTGTGCTATAGCATCTAGCCCCAATGGAGCTGGATGAATGAGGCTGAACTAAAGAGGACCAGGTGAGATATTGGGTCTGAGAACCAGATTTGGGTTGCTCAGAACAGCCTCTTCCTGGGAGCAAGGGAGAAAGGAGTACAGACACAGCTTTGGCCACATGTGTGCTATAGCATCTAGCTCCAATGGAGCTGGATGAGTAAGGCTGAACCAAAGAGGACCATGGGTCGATTTCTCTGAGGTGAACAGATCCATCTCTGCTTAGCCATACCTCTGCCAAATAGACTCCAACACTCATAGAGCCTCAACTCCCCACGCCTCCACAATCCCCAGGTTTCTGCTTCGAGATTTGAATACCCAAGGATTTACATCACTCAACGGAGAGCAGCATGTCTGATCCACACAGAAAGGATACAAAGTCCTTGGCATGCAACCCTTACCATCCTTAGCGGGTGGTTCTTGGGATAAAACCCATTTTTCCTTGGCCCGAACTGAAATGGTCTCATATACAGTAGGTCCAACAGGTTCATGATGGTGCTGCTGCCATGAGGCCTAACAGCCTCTGAATCTGGAGGACTGCTAGGTGCTGGCCTAGCCAAATGCCACTCACTGCATCAAGGATTGACTCCACAGATGCAGGAGACAACTGTGCCCACATCATAGTTGAGTTCCAAATTACCCCTAGAAGTTACCCCTATAATTCTCTGAACTGGAGAAAGCATACTTCTCTTGGGGTTGAGTCTCAGCCCTAAGCACCTCATATGAGCTAACATGACATGTCAGCATACCGTTTTTGGTCTGGGTCAGGCCAGAGAATCTCATCCACATCACAGGCTATATTGGCCTGATATATGCCTGATCCACCCCTGGCATGCATCTGCTGATATGTCTTCTCTGTGTCCTACAAAAATAGACGCACTCATTACTGTAACTGTCACACATCTTTTTACAGGAAAAAATGGAAACATACTCAAACAATTTGATGCATTTCTTTATTACAGTAGAATAGTGCAACAGTGTATGTGTTGTCACAGCTCAAAGTACAGCACTCAAAAGTTACTGAACAGAGCAGTCTTACTGTAAGTAGACCTACCTGTGTTCCTCCCTGAAGTGTTCTGATGATGGAGGCGACGGTGAAGCGACTCAAATTTGGCTGTACTTGTTGCCCAGCCTCCCTCATAGTCATACCATGGACAAGGACATGGTCAACTAAAGTGGCTCGAATTTCATCCGAGACTGCTTGTCTCCTTGCCTTTCCTTGTTCTTGTCCTCCTCATCCTCCTAATTTCCCTTCTCCTCTCCCTCTTCCTTCTCCTCTCCCTCCTCCTTCTCTCCCTCCTTCTCCCACTCCTCCTCTCCTATCTATTGAATGATCTGATTTATGTGTGTTCAGTTTTCAGTCTTAGTGTTTTCACCTGGGGAATTGTGTGCTAATTGAGCTCAAGATGTGCTGACTTAAGTGAACAGTATTGAATGCTAGTGCTTTCAAAATGACCACATGGTGTATGCAATAAGAAATTAAATTTTGTGTGTAGATTTGTGTGTAGAGTTCTGCAGTGACAGCTCAACAAATCTCACTCATGTGTCAAAACAGGGGAGTAGTGTTTAGAGTTTAGGAAATTTATCATATTACTTTGATCTAGTAAGCTGCATTTTGAACTACCTTAAGCCTATTGAATGGCTTTGCAAGAAAACCCACCCAGCAATGAATTACAGTAGCCTATTCATGGTCATAAACATATAATAAAGCTTCTAGTGACTAGTGGTTCACTCAGGGAGCCATTCAAGCTAGAACTGCCACTGGTCCCAATCACATTGTGATAAAACAGGCTTCCAATATTGTATTAGATTATATAGGTTCACTGTACATCATCCAGATAAAGGTCTATTATACCTTAGAATGGTAAGCAGACGGTAGCATGGAAATACAAACAATTAAGATACCACTAAGATATCAATGGCCTTATGTTGATGAATGTTAGATTTTTCTTGAGAACAATCACATTCTGATCTTGTCTCAAACTTATATAGTCTTAAGCCCTATTCACACGGGATTAGTATTACCTGGTGACCTCTAGTCATTTGTAATAATTGCGGAGGTTGTTTGTGATGTTAATCCCGTGCAAATCATCCATGTCTGTAAAGTAAAAATTTTGGGTGCTGGATATCGCTATACACCATACAACGATACAATTTGCAGAAAGAGAAAGCCATTACACGAGCGGGGAAAAAAATAATCATTAGATGGAGATGGATGACATGTATAGCGGCATGCGGTAAGGAAATTTCTTCTTTTTATGATGTGACATACATATATACCATTACATATATAGCAGCCATGTTGAGAAACGAGTAAGCGGATGTTACGTACTGCTTCGACATCATATCCGGAAGATAAGTTAGTAAATGTGAGTAAAATCACAGGTTTCGCTTATACAGGTTTCATCACTAGATACAGTGAGGTACCTATAAAGAAGTGAAAGAATGGTCAAGAAATCCTTCATATGTATTGCTCCCGTCCAAGCTGCCAGATCAAGTACATGCAAAAGCTATTTTGACTTTTTAAAAAGGAAACAGCCACTTTGATATGTCCAGCACTGGCTTCCAGTTTTAGTATGAAATATATCAATGCATCAGAGAAACCTCTGTTTGCAAAAGTGTTTCACTGGCACTTTAAAAACATATTATAAGCAGAACACCAGAAACATTAAAAATATTAAATCAGTACATTTACTTTCACATTCCATTTACTTAAGTAAATTAAAAAATAAATAGTTTTGTCTCAGGTTAATAGTAATTTTACTTATAAGTAATAATATAATATTAATAATAATATTAATCAAGGTATCTGTACCTTTACATAAGTACACAATTAGGCTACTATGCGCACAAGTAATTTAACATTTAGTATGTTTAATCATTATCAAGGCTAGCACAAATATTCTGCAGTTTTAAAACTGAGTTCAATCCCACCATAAATAATGATGGTTATTGAAAGTCCGTGATCCAGAAACAGTCTGCCAACTCTGTCTGCCATTCACTTGTCTGTCCTGGACATTAGAGTCTCATGTGTGCTGCAAGACATCCTGTGTAGATGAAAACTTTCTTGCACTTCTGACCTAGACAGACGACGCTTGAACTCGTCAGTGGTGAAATAGTACATTATTGGGTCCAGGCAGCAGTTCAAGCTGGCTAGACACAATGTGATGGGATGAATATGAAGCACTGCACTCTTAAATGCATCAGTAACATTAACATTTGATTTGGCCAAAAAGTCTAAAGGGAAAGTTATGTGATATGGCACAAAACAGACCAGAAATACACTAGCACAGCTCAGCACCATCTTGAGAGCCCTGTGCTTTTCCCCAGCATCTTGAGGTATGCAGGTTTTTTCACGTAGACTTATTGCAGTCAACCACGTGCAGGTGACCACTACAGCCAGTGGTAAAAGAAAACCAGTAATTTCTGCTACTGTCACAAGGGACACTCCTAATATCTTGCTCAGTTGCATCATGGGAAGTTCAGAGAAACAGTGCTGTTGAATGCAAGGGTTTTTTCTTAGGAGAGGAAATGGCAGGCATCCTAGACAAACAACAAACCACCCAGCGACACACCAGCTACGGTCTTGCCGTCTCTTTGTGATGTCGCAGTGTAGCGGGTGGATAATAAGTCGACAGCGTCTTACACTGATGCAGGTCAGGAAGTAGATGCTGGCATACATGTTGACATATTTAAAATAAAAACAGATCATGCAAGCGATCTGACCAAAAGGCCATGACTTGTTCAGATAGTAGTAAATACGCAGAGGAAGTGACAAAACCTGAAGCAAATCAGCGATGGCCAGGTTGATCATGAATATTACTGCCTTCCTTGTCTCCTTCATATAGGCATAAAAAATCCAGAGTGCCAGAACATTACCTATCAGTCCAGGAACAAGAATGACTGTGTAGAAGATTGCATAGATTTGATGCTGATATTGTTGGATTGATAGGTGCTCCATAGTCCTGTTGCAAGAGATGCTGGCATTCATTTTCCTCTAATATGAGTAGTATCTAAAGCTTGCCTTGAACTCTACAAATTGTGATTCTTTATTGATCAACCTGACTTTGTCGTGTAGATCCGAGATAGTATGTTTTTTAAGAAACCTCTCAGAATCCAAGTGTTACTGTAAGTGATTCACATGTATGTGTTTTTGTTTGTGCAGGTTTGAAGTTTCAGCATGTCCAGCTCTGAAAAACAGAATGCATAGGGTCTGGTTAGATACAGTTATTGAAAGCATTCTTAATTATTCTTACTTGAGTACTTTGCTAACAATGCAAAATTGTAAAAAGCACTCTAGAAATTAATTGGAAATGTTGTTCTGTAGGTTGTCCTGTAGAATGCACACTCATTCTGAAAAAGAGATGAAAAAGGTTGCGGGCAAAAATAGTTACAACAGACACAAAAGAAATAACACTAACAGAACTTATCTAAGGCTGCGTTTACACATACTTTTACATATTAACATGCAATCTGTATTCGGATGTGTCCACATACACTTTTGTAAATGCATTTGTGTTTGGAATGTTGTCTGATCTTTGTGTCCCAGTACAGAGGTAGTCAAATAAGCATTGTGATTAAATCTCAGTGTAATGTCAAACAAAGCCCTGTCCCAACTTTTCTCCACCAGAATAATTGCACATAGCTGCATGTTTTTGCAATTAAGGGTGGAGTTAAATACATACAGGGAAAGCCTTTTAATTTTACAAAGCTTGAAACACGTAGCCTGTGTTTGAAAATACTTTTTAAAAAAAACCCCAGCACTTTAGGTCAACTTTGCACCTACACAATTTTTCCATTACATATCTAAACAAAATACTGTGCAATAAAAAAAGAGGTTTGATCTGTTTGAGATGTAAACACTCAATGTCCTGATTGGCTGATGATCAGATCTGTTTGATTGGATCACAGTAATCACGTTAATGCTATGAATTCCTAGTCTATTGGCCCACTATAAAGTTCCCAGATATGAACTATTTACTTGACACAGTGAAAGAATCAGACTGTCAAAAACCTAAGGGGACTGGGCAGCATATGCAGACGAGATTCAATCTGAGGACGGTAATCTCCTCAAAAGCTGTAAAGAAGAACACATGACGCCAGCAGCATCTTGGGGGCCAGCCCCACCAAGGGGGTTCCTGTGCAAAATATTTCAGGCCAAACCCCTCTCGGAGCCCCCATCAGGAGCTTCTACTTTCCACGCCACCTCAGGTGTAAAGGGGGATAGAAGTCCCCGACAAATTATCTGTCCAGGCTTCACTTGCCAGCCCTACGCTTCAAGGGACTGCACAGATAGACAGAATGGAACCTCTCTCAGGCTTTCTGGCGGCATGGAAGCTTCTGCCCAGTTTGTTCCAATGGCAAGAACAGTAGAGAGAGGATACAGAATTCAATTCACCTCAGATCCCCCGTCTTTTGAATTGTATTCCTCAAACTGTGGTAAAAGGAGAGCAGCATTTAGTGTTGGTCCGGGAACTGGAGACTGTCTTGGCAAAAGGGGCCATAGAACATGTTCACCTTCACTTGTGAAATCTAGGCTTCTATAGCCTAGATTTCTTACCTTGGGTCCCACTCTAGAAGCGTTATGCCATTGCAGGATTCTTTCGATGGAGGCTTCCCTCACAGGCTGGGGTGTGGTTCTGGATGGCTGCCCAGTCTGTGGTCAGTGGGAGGACCCTCATCTCCTGGCACATAAACTGTCTTGATTGTGTTTCTGGGCTGTGTTTCTGGGTCTAAAGCACTTCCTCCCTCCTCTCAGGGGCCAACGCACAATACCAGTCTGCACAGACAATACTATAGTGGTCACACTTGAATCACCAGGGAGGGCTAGGCTCGCGCCCCCTGTTCAGGCTGGCACAGCAGACCTTCTTTGGGCAGAGACAGGCTGCTCTCTGTCAAATCGATGTACATCCCAGGGCATGCAAATCTGGGAGCAGATATCCTGTCAAGGCAGGGGCTGAGGCCCAGGGAATGGAAGCTCCATCCACTTGACCCATTGTCCCCTCTGGTTCAGTCTCACTCTTCCATGGTATGCCATGGTACAGGATGCCATGGTACAGGCGTGGCAGAGGCTGCATCTGTACCCATTTCTCCCATTTCTTTGAGTCCTAGCCAGGGTTTGCCAGAACCTACAGAACAACTACGGAAATGAATGAAAGAGGCTAGAGAAGCAAGCAATGGTTAAAATATTAATATTAATATTCTTTATTGTAGTTGTTCTGTAGGTTCTGGCAAACCCTGGCTAGGTCTCAAAGAATATTATATCAAAAGTTATGCCATCATCCCATATCATTGATTATTCTTTATAATTCCTGGTTTATTTTTATTCTTATGTTCCAAATTTAACTGGCCTTGCTCTACTTTAATAACTTTGAAATATTTTAACCATTGCTTGCTTCTCTAGCCTCTTTAATTCATTTCTGTAGTGTCATGCAGGAAAAAAGTCTTAGGTTAGGTATGTAACCCGGTTCCCTGAGACAGGGAACAAGATGCTGCGTCATGCTTGACGCTATGGGGGAACAGGGTTTAAGCACACCAAAGTCTGAACATGTGCAAAACCAAGCCTATTAATAGGCAAGTTCAAGGTCTAAGGTTCAAGTTGTGCACCACAATGCCTTTAAAAGGCACCTGCATAATACATCATCAGCTTAAGTCTGAAGAAAGACCATGCAGGTAAGCCCAAAGTGTGGCAAAGTGACATAGTCACACATAGTCACATAGTGACATTTAATTCCCTGTCTCCAGGTTATATATGTAACCTAAGACTTTCCCTTTCGAGGGAATTTGAACAGGAACATTAGGAGCAGAGTAAGACTTGTCAATCATGAAGGACCTGAGTGCCTTGAGTTGTATTCAAGTCTAATGTCTCTCAATAGAGGCTCCATCGACAGGTTCATGGCTAGCGGACACATAAACCTTGAGGGTGGCAGGGGCCAACCCTGCAGAAAGGAGCTCTTAAAGAAACCCCAGCACTGAACCGACAGGGCAGTAAACCGGGTTGATATGTGTCACTCACACCACAACACAAAGGTCTGTACAACCTCAGTTGAAGGATCAGAATTTAAGCGCTGTCTTCCCTCAGGGACCAGACCCATAGTTTTTAAGGTCTCTGGTCGGGGGTGAAAGATTGACCCCCGAGCCTGAGATTGAAGGAGCTCCATCCAGGAGAGATATTATGTCTGAGAACCAGATATGAGTTGGCCAGAACGACGCTACCTGAAACAGCCGAACTTGCCAGGGGGCTCATACAGCTCCAGTTTGATCTAAATTACTTAATGAACACAGACACTAAAACACTATTTTTGCCATAAATGTATGTATTGTATTGTCTGTATGTAAATGTATTGCCTCTCCATAGCAACACTGTTCAAGATATCAAAAAATCCCTTCGCAATTTACCATCTTTAATGTCTTGACATAATATTTGTGAAGTTTAGTTATAATCCCATCACTAGGAGGAGTAATTTAAAAATTTTGAGCCTGGAATTGTCAAAAATCCAAAATGGCTGACTTCCTGTTGGGCAGAGCTAATAAGTGTAATTTTGAAAGTTGTTCAGCTTGATGTGAACAATACATGTACCAAATTTGGGGACTGTCAAAACTAACCCTGTCACTTTCGTCAGTCTCAGTGCTAAAGTTGTTTGGGGTGACAAAAACAATACATGTACCAAGTTTCGTACAGGTGCATGAATGTTGAAATATGCAGCATCTTTTTGTGCTACCGAGCCACCCTGCCCTGCCCATGTGCCAACCTTCGCTCTTTTCAATAATAGTGTTTAGAGAGTGTTTAAAGTAAATTTAAGTGCTACTTCTATTGCCAGTTTGTGGTGCTATAACTGTGACAAACAATAGCCATATCAATAACATCTACAACTACAACATCAAACATATTTCCCAAGTTTGTTGTAAATCACTGACTGTGTAAAGAAGATATGAGACACTTCCTGCTCAGTTTTAGTGCCATAACTTGATTGCCTCATTTAAGATATCAAGAATCCGTTCACAATTAGCATCTTCAATATCCATTCTTTTCCCTGATCAAGTTCAATTTTTGCCATAAATGTATTGCCTCGCCATGGTAACGCCATTCAAGATGTCAAGAATCCCTTCCCAGTTAAGCATCTTCAGTTTTTTTGGTGACAATCCAAAAAATCTCCTAGGAGGTGTATTTAAAAATTAAAAGCCTGGAATTGTCAAACAATCAACATTTAATTCAAAAAGAGGCAGTAAGGAAAGTACTAAGGCAACTGCGTTCCCACTGGATTAAAACCACAGAAATGCGACATTTTAAAAAAGAAGGGAGATATCTGTGCAGAATTGTCTATGCAGTGGGCAGTCACATGGACCCACATGGAGGAGCATTGAAGGACAAGTGCTGAGGCACGATAGCAAAGCTACGTAAAATCTTGGGCCTGTTCAGTTACTACCAACAGTACATAGAGAATTTTCCAGAATCACTGCCCACTATATAACCTTTTGAAAGTTTGCATTGCAGCGACAATACAAATAATCTAAATCCCGAATGGGTTCTACTGTAGTTGTCAGATGCAATGATGTAATGGCATGGGGAAACACAGATGAAGTGCCACTGAAATCATTGTTAAAAGAGGAGATTTGACAGGCACAGAAAGACAAAGAGGACATCAGAGTGATTGTTGAGCCCTCCCATTTCAGGTGTTGGCCGCAGTAAAAACAATGATGGGCATCCAACTGTAGCATGTGGTCCTGAGGCCACATCGTGGTAAGGAACCATCTGGAGTGTAACAGCCTCAGATATGACTTGGATAGAGAGTCGGACCAACACCGTTGAGAGTCGGGGCCAAGGGTCCCAATAAACCATGCCATCCCCAAAGATCTTATCATTCCCTTCACCCTGTTGCTGATTGTAAAATTGGTAATAGGTCAGAGACCCTGGTCTTCCTAATGCCCTTTCAGATCGTGGAGTGGTACTAGGGTAGACTCAGTGTCTCCCTCAGCCCTTTTGCCGATCGTAAATGGGTGATGGGTTAGACAGCCTCCCCAGCTTCTAAAGCATTCCATCAGGGAAACCCGAGATCTTGGGCGAGGAAACATTTGCAGGAGAGCTAGATGTTTAACTAAGCCCTCATTGAAAATCCCTCATATCCAAAGTCATATCACTAAATAAGCTGTCCTAAATGTATATATGTATATTTCTTGATTGCATGTCTGTATCCATGTTATGTGACCCTGTTCTAAACACAGGGACTATATTACTCTTATAGTCTGTGCTTATATATATATATATATATGCACTTATAATATCAGTATTTTGCATGTGTGAAACCCTGTCATGTTTAGTATTGAAACAATGCTCTTTTAAATTTCTGGTCATTGGTGTATCTCACGATACCATAGCTGGGATCTACATCTTTAAATATTAATCTTCACATTATTAACACAAACTCTGCAAGCCCCATTCACTATGCAAATAAGGTGTCTGGTTGAAACAAAGGCCCTGTTCTCACTCGGCCCGCACACCTTAATCTTGGATAATCACAGGCCAGGGGTGGGGCATCCCAAAGGTTAAGAACAGCCATTATCCAAACTTTCTTTGCCCAACGTCCAAGAGTTCGCTCAGGAGTTCACCCAAAAGTTTTGCCCCAGGAGGGTGCAACCTCACTCAGAGTTTGCGACTCAGTGTTGCAACTCCTCGGGACAATTTTCCAGCAATTGCACTTGCGACGACACTCTGCGATCTCCACTAAGCAATCCGCCAACGGGACAGCATAGCAGACTCCATTATCCTTTATGGACGTTTCAACTATCAATTACTCGCACACCCGCACATCCGGAACTTTGCACCGCCTCACAAAGAGCCAATGCAAGTATCTATTCATCCATCAGTTTGATGCTTAAGCTATAGGACCCCTTTTTACCAAGGTGATTTAAAGATGATTTGAGCTAAAGCTTAAATTCCCTCGTTTCAGTGGGAAGAACGATAGTGTTTTAAATAACGCTTTCCCACAGTTTAGATGTTTAATCCAACAATAAAAAAAGGTACAGTTGGTCGTATATGGCATACTGCACCATAAGTCGGCAGCAGACTCAGCTTGTGCTACCAGCCAAGTTCAAACACATTGTTGTAGCAATCTTTACACAGGAAACCAATTGTAGTATGCCACACACAGGACACTAAAGGTGTTGTGAGTTTTGTTCACATATCACCTAAAGTGTGTGTCAGATGACCCCTCCTTCATTTACCTTGGGACACCAGCTAGGGAATTTTACCTTAACAGTATAAGAATGATCAAAAATGGATAATTCAATATATTAAAATTATATAAATTGAAGGAAATAAATTGATCACAGTAAATAAACTATAATAAAATAGACACAGTAAATAAACAGTAATAAAATAGTAATAAACTTTATTAACAAAAGATGCTTGACAACTACTAAATGGTAACTTTTCATGCTCCACCCCCAAACAAAATACACACACCATGAGTTTTAACGGTTTGTGTCTTTTTTCCCCACAATTTCACCTAATTCTGGCACACGGTCAAACAAACAATTTTCCTGAGGACAAGAAGTTGGTGACATGCTTTGCATTTGCTTTTCAAAGAGAAAATATATGTGGCGTGCAATACTACATCACATTACCTTGACCTGCCTATAACAGGCGTGATTTCACACGTGTTTAGACCAAGATCCGCCTAAAGTGCGTTCCCCATAGTGTCAATGTGAATTGCATTACAAAAGTCAATTAGTTCATGTGAAAAATATGTCTAGAATACGGCAACTCTGGAGAGCTAGTGTCCTGCCGAGTTTAGTTGCAATCGGGGCAGTTGCAATCACAACTGGGGCAGTTGTGGCCTACTGGTTAGTGAGTCGGGCTTGTAATCAGTAGGTTGCTGGATCGATTCCAGTGCCGGCAGGTAGCAGCTGAAGTGCCCTTGAGCAAGGCACCTAACCCCCGATTGCTCCCCGGGCGCTGCAGTGCTAGCTGCCCACTGCTCCAGTGTGTGTGTGTTCATGACTTACAGTGTGTGTTCACTCCTCACCAGTGATGGGTTAAATGCAGAGGTCACATTTCGGTTATGGGTAACCATATCTGACACTTTCAGTTCTAATCAGTCATACCTGCAAAGACTATCATTAGCTTTTCATGTGTTTGATCAGAGTTAAAACTAAACTCTGCATGACAGTGCTCTTCCAGGACTGGTGTTGAATAGCCCTGGTCTAGATGAAACACCAAAACCTTTGGTTGAAGCCTTAAAAACTGTTTTTAAAGATGCAATGCATTTTATTGTTTTTGTTGCCTATTTTTTTCTATGCAGTTTATAGAACTTTAGGGTAATTCTTTCTGACAAATGTCCTTTTTCAAACTTGTTCCATAGTGCCATTTTCTATAAAGCTCAAACATTTTTATCTTTTCCTCAGAAGTAAAAAAGTTCAGAATTACATGATGGTGAGTAAATGATGGAAGAATTTTCATTTTTGGTTCATTTTTGGATCCCTTTAATGCACATAACTTTTGGGTCATTTGGCCTAAAGTCATAAACCTGGTCTCCTTAGGATCTCCTTGATGTAGCTTCCTAATGTTTTTATGTATTTATTAACTTTTTTAGTTGGCACCTATTGCATGTGTACCAGTTTTGGGACAGCGCCAACTAGTCTCAAAGAAATCCAAATTTGAATAAATCTAGAGTCTAGTGGTACCCCATATGAGATGGTTACACACATATTATTATTATAGAACCACCAGAAACATTTTGCCACTTGTCCAACAAAACATGTCTGATCTTTTACCAAAGTTGGCTCTAAATCATCTTAAGAACAAGCCAAACAAAACACTATTA
>JAZGTK010002939.1:11786-29293 GCA_036877625.1 Ambastaia sidthimunki | reverse complement strand
CATAACTGACAAAAAAAACATCCCAAATTATTAAATCATTAAACTTACTGCTGCGAATTGGGAAATGGTTTTGAACACTGATGTTTAGTGTACTTCCTTAATAAACATTTTCTTGTTAATATTTAACCAAAAAAGTTACGTATTACAGCTTTATTATATAGCTTTAGTTGGCTTCAGAGTCATATGGACTGCGTTCAAAGCACGTTTTTGTCTGACCTTGTAGTACTCGCAGTAGATAAAAATACTGAACATGCTAGAACAACCTTAGACAACCTTTTTAAACGAAGAACAAACTCTTTATCTGGGTATGATGAAATACAGCTCAAAAAATATTTTAATAAATCCTGCCACAGTGAGAAAGATTATCGAAAATGTTAGAACTGTGAAACTACAAAAGAATATAATGTAGCAGTTTTTTTTTCTTAATGCCATTGACATAAACAATCTTTGAATGCTACTTTTCCAAGCAGCACTAAAACAATTCCTTAGTCTGAATTTGATAGCTTTGGGAGAGATTCAAAACTGAAGCCAAACTTAAACACAGTTCCCAGTATAAAGCTTTCATGAGAGCTGTTCGATCCAGGATCAGGCTGGGAAAGTTGACAAAAAACAGTCTTTGTGATTTGTGTAGAAACACTAAAAACTTTTATATGACATTCTCCTTTTTCACATTTTTAGTTTGTTTAGCTTCCCACTCCAAGGTAAAACTGTCTCAATTAACCTAATAAACACACTACATATCGTCTTCATGAAAGTCTACTCGTGTAGAAATGTTTGTAAAGGTTAGGATATAGAAAATACAACTGGCTAAATATAAAAGCAAATGGTGACAAACGCATGCATAAAAATGCACCTTTCTGATACATAAACTGCTGTGTGTGCAGTCATGTCTACACTTGTTTATTGGTACATGCTGTGAGCATAATAATAATGATGATTATGTCATCTTTTCTGTTTGGTTGACTCTCGGTTTGTGTGCATTCCACAGCAGAGGTGTGCACACACTGTCAATTTAGTAACAATAGATAAATGTGTGTGTGTGTGTGTGGCTGGGCGGCTATAACATGTTCTTCCTAATGCGAGGGGAATTTTAATTGACAATGTATAAAGACTCAATTCTCAACAAGAATGAATAACTTCCAGTCTGACCAGACAAACCGACATAGTCACATTTCTCATAATCAACACTGTCCACACTCAGTGTATTTCTCTCTCTCTCTCTCACCCAAACTATTGTGCTTTCTCTCCAGCTCTTTTGTACGCTCCTCTCAGTCGTAGTTACACAACACTTGGCCCCGAGCTTTCTCTTCATTGTGGTTATGGGACACAGTGATCTGTTACCATGCGTTACGAGTAAATCTCATTCACCAATGTGCTGTAATTCATCATGGCAGCCCACCCTCCCATTATAAACTGCTTACATAAAGAGGGGTGGGAGTGTTACATCATCTAATTAATATTCATGAGCCAAGCTGATAAGGTTTATAATTTGTACCCACCCCTGTACCCATATGGAATACTTTTTCTATAACCGGGCTTAAACCCACCCATGTTGTTGCAGGTCATTGTAATTTAGTTAAAACTATAAGACTAAGATTTTCTGTAGCTTTTTAGTTTGAAACATCAAACATCCTCCACACATGTGATATAAACATGGCTATTTAAAACGCTATCATTGTCATCATGTCTCTCACACATGCTCAGTCTCGACAGCAAATTGTGAGTTATGTGACCTAGTAACAGTAAAACTCATTTCATTGTAATAAGCAAACAAAAAAGAATGCGATAATTCTTATGAAGGCATGTGAGTGTGTGTATGCTTGCGTGAGTCTGCATCCTTTTCCTGCAACATCCTGCATTTTTCCTGCCCCCCCACCTGCTATTCTTAGGCTGTGGTACTCGGGGTGAGGAGACACCCAACATCTGTTCTTCTCCTGTCTCACCTTGGGTGTGTCTGTAATAATATGTCCCATATCCTCCTGTCTGAATCATAGGAAGGAACTTCTGACAGTCACGGACTCAAACAATTAATCTCTGTTCTTCTCTCATGTCTGTCCTCAAAATCAGAAAGACGTTTGATTACCTTCGAGGTCTTGGATCTCAGTGGGGGGGCGGCACACAGGTTAATTTTGGGCATTTTGTCCTGGGGTGAGTCAAACCTCCTCATGAAAGAATCTGGTTGGAGTTTATTGTTCGCTTTAAACGCAAAGTTCAGTACTTGTTTTGGTTAGGTAAAGCTTCAATTTGTAAATTTATCTGGTTAATAATAAATAAAAATCAGTTATTGAGCAAATGCATAACTCAGTGTTCAAAATGCGTTACTTTTATTTATAATTTGAGCTGCCAGGTTTAGCTTAATTTTTCTTCAACATATGTAAAGAAATGTATGTAAATAAACCTGCAATTTTATGTTTCAAACAGAGATGGCGACGGAGAGGCAAAAGTTACAGAGATTTTTTTCAGTCTGAATTGTATTTGGGCAGTTTTAAGTTTCAAAAAATGTGCATTGTCAATTGGATTACAGCCTATATATTTTAAATACTAAGGTCCAAAGTTTTTTCTTTTCAAATTGTAGGGTATTAAAGATCAAATCAATGTATCAGATAAACTTAAGCATCTATGGTTGTCCAAAAATACACAGAACAGTAAAACATACAGCTGTGCTATAAGATTTATCTGTCAATTGACCATTTTGATTCATAACAAATACAGAGCATCCATATGATAGCTGATAGCATAAATCAGCTATCAAGTTCTGTAATGCTAGTAGAAGAGGGTTCCGTTCCAAAACAGGAATCTGAACATACCGTCAAAGCAACACATAGGTCACCACTTTTCCACAAGCTAGCTCGCGCACCTGTGCTATTAAACAGACAGTTTAGATGCAAATATTGTAATAAAGTGATGAGACTTTTAATATGATGACAGTAGAAATTAAACCCCGCCTTTCAAGAGAAAGAGCCAATCAGTGAAGTCTTTGCTTTAAGGCAATAATTTGAGCTTAACACTTAAAAAGAACTCAAAGACAGATACGGCTGTAGTTAAATTCCAAATCACACATACTGTGTAATGTTACAGTGCTATATACCAACATGTTAGAGTTGTAGGACAACAAAGTAATTTTAAAGTATTTCTGCTATATTTTTTAGAGGCAATGAAGGCAAATGGATTGTTATTAGTATTAGAAGCTAAATGTCGAGCTGTCCCTGTCGCCCTGCCTCTATAACATGTTGTAAAATGATACTGTAAACAGTCCATCAGCTGGGTTAGTCAACATACCTTCACAGCCAGACAGGTCAGACCCCGACCGAGAGACAAGGATCATATTATACACAAACAAACACAAATACACACAGGAACCAGCCTGAAGTCAGTGATCAGTTAAACCATGAAGAACACACACAGACACTGTGGACCACAGTGGAGGATTTAGTTAACCTTGTCTAAAGAATATTTGCTCTGAGATTTCATACTGTTGTTACAATAGAATATAAGCCAAATACAAACATGTTTTAATATTAATCACAGCCTTACATTTATTATTAGAAAAAAAAGATGGTGTTTATAAAACTTCAGACTTTCCCATTGTGTAGCTCTCTTTGTTGTACATAAAACATACATCGGTGTTTAAGTTTCACTGTTAACCATATTGTTTAAGACTTGTTGGTTTGACCACCTGTAGTTAGTAATTTCACACTGGTCCTAGACAAAACCAGTTGGTTCTTTTTTGCCTTCATAAAAGTCAATGTTTGGTTGTAGCAGGGCTGGTCTCGGATCAGCGTGCAGTGGCCACATTCGTCCAGAACTAATGGCTGCACATGGTCATTCATATTTTTCTAACAGACCTGTCTGTCACACAGCAGATGAGCCAACAGCTGTGAGTCTCACAGATACATGCTGTTATCCTCCAGTCAGCCAAGACCTCCAAACAGGCCCAGATCACACACTGTTCACACACACAGTCAAACACTGCAGATGTACACGCAGTGAGTCTCCATCATGGTCCAATACTGAACCAGCTGCAGCTGTCTCCAATAAACAGACAAGTTTTGCCAAATTCCAGTTCATAAATAACTTATATGAATTTAATGACTTTCTGAGATCACCACACTGATTTGTGGTTTTATATATTGATTTATTTATTACGCTTGTATATTATAGGTTTTAGAAAGCAGTTACATTTGTAACAATTGATTTGTAGGTTGGCAAATAATGTTCTTTTATGACTTTCTAAACTCTGAGTAAACCGTGTAGGAGTGTGTGCTAAATTAATAACTGACACACACCTTGCTCCTGTTTTACCCAAAAAGTTAAACACAGGACCCCAACAAAAAATATGCATTGGCAAATCTGATCTGATTTGCATATGAAGTGCATAAAAATGTTAACTCTTCAAAAAAAAAAAGCTAAAGTTATAAAATTTGTCTAATTTGCAATCTGCAGTATAAAAGGTTTAGCTGCCCAGAGCAATCAACTGACATGCATGTAATACAACTTGAATTCAGCTGAATTGGGGCACTTTCACATTGTGATAACTAACTTGTCAAAAAGTGTCTCAGTTTACCTAAATTAACTCTGCATGCATATGCATCAAAATGGCATAAGAGATTTTAGCGCATGAGAGAGACGTTATGCGAGTATTTTAGATGAAGTCAATGTTCGCATCTCATTAGTAAAAGAGGCCATGAGGATGTTATACAACTGTTCTTTCGCTCTAAGTAAAGCCACGGGCTCCACTGTGAAATGAATAAAGAGGCCTAAAATGAAAGATAGCGTCTTTGCATATAAATAGTCTTTATAATACTCCAGACTGTGAAAACGGCCGCTGTCTTTGTACCAGATAAATATTATCAACATATGGAGTTTTGTATTGCGAGCTTCCACTCCAAGAGTCTTTACATAAATCATTGTAAGAGCAGAGAAAATCTCATTTAGTCATTCAGATATATTTACCGCCTGTGCAGAAACGTGATAGGCGGTGTTTTATGTTCTGGAGAAACCATGGCAACTTCTTGCATCCTCACTTGCTACTGACACGGGAAGCATCTGTGATTCACACTTACTCTGGATTATGAGACTAACCATCAGTGCAGCTCTAAATGACGGGGGAAAGAGCAAAGCAAAGTGCTTGTAATTTTCAGCCCTGTCAAGAAATTGCTATTATTTAAGGTAAAACGTTACTCACCTATATTTAGTAGAGCTTCAAACGCGGATGGGGATCCCATGTATAAAACGGCAGATGCAGTGAGTCTGTCAGGCCAAATAATGCATTTGCTGCCCCCTAGAGGATATATGAAGGGAGAACAACAATTAGACAACCAGTCATTATTTCTGATGCACGTCAATTCAGTCAATTTTATTCGTAAGCCAATTACAATCTTAGTCTACCTATTACTAATATACATCTTGTAATGAACAATACAATTTGCAATAATACCATATATTCTGTAATTAACCTGTTGTACATATTTCATAATTTGAAATATTATATACACATAATTTATTATAAACATACATAATTATATTATATACATACTTCACACTTTGACATGTGATTCTCTAGTCTTACTTGGTTAAAGGTCACAGTTGTTGCCTTAAACCGATTCAGTTGTTGCCTTCAGGCGATTTTTCAACTGCATTACAAAACCCACAGGATGTGTTTGTTGTGTCAGCTCATCTTTAAAGAATCATTTGTAGCTAATAACAACATTATACAATAGCACACGCTCTAAGCATTTAAATATGCAAAAGACACAGTTCTTTTGTTTTGGTTTTAATAGACAAACTGTACTGATCAATGCAGAGATTATGATGGTCAGGGTTTTGTCAACCTGTCTCTAAAATTGTTAGGTGCGTTTTTATATAAATACTCAGAAATGGCAGAATAATTGAAACATTGTTGACCCTTTCCAGCTTCTTATGTCACCCAGTTGTCTTTAAAACACCCCAAAACACATTTACCAATGTAAAAGGAGTCTTTTCAGAAAGTAATTTTAGTTACGCCTGGACTTAAATGAATTAATGTATGTGAATATTTAATATGCGTATCACTATAAGCTAAAATGCAATGACAATTTTCTAACACTAGAGGGCAACAAGACGTAGGCCTTTTAATGGCCTTTTGATTTCAGTCTCTCTGGTGACCATGGAGATACACTATAGATATAGCTCCCTGATGTCGCACAATTTCCTGTTCTCTTTTAAATTGCTCAGAAATGATTCACAGAACACCACCTACACTTCCCACTTATAAAAAGTCAAGTGGAAACAGTCACGGTGGTCTGATGGACTGTGAAGACTGCAAGTGTTCTTAGCCTCATATATGATATAGTTTCAAATCCAGTATCACACATCACCAGCTCGGAAAAGAAAGTCACAGAAAAGTGTTCGTCCACTTTGTAATTTGAAGCACAATGTGAATTCAGCACTTACGTGTCCATAATATTGCAAGGCACTGTGGCTTTATGAATTTAATATCTCTGTGTTGAGATGTTGATTAACTGATCAAATAATGAAATCAAAGTTGGTTTAGGCTACTGGCTACTATTGTAGGCTACACTCTATGTATTGTCTTACTTAATAATAGAGTAAGACAATAAATAGATAAATACATAAACAAATACACCTGTCCAGGGTAGTTTCCTGCCTTTGGTCTGAATAATGACAGACGGACGGACAGACGCACAGATAGATAGATGCAGTATTTAAAGCAGTCAATGTTCAGACATGGAGTCAGGCATGATCAAAGTCACACTGTTGTAATTTATCTTAGTTTGTAGCAAGTGTAATACTTCCTGCCTCTTGTACTCTTTAGACTTGATTCTGTGCCAGTCTAGCACCCGGTGTGGCAACCTCAATAGTGCTTTGTAAGCACTGCCGTCCTGGTCTCCCGACCCACCCCCGCGAGGCTATTCATGAGTTCCCATGATTCCACCCCTCTGGCTCTGGGACAATATGCATCTGTCAGTGGCACCTCATTGGCATGCAGTGGCACACGCACATATATGTCTCTGACAACTTCCAGAGACAGTTCCATTCAAAATGTTTGCACTGGGCACTGATCTGAACTCTCTAACAGGACAAGAATCATCTAACATGAAAATTTTTTGCATTTGTATGTCGATATGACATACAAATATATATTAAAATTATGATCATCTTTAATCATTCCTTTATAGGTAAAAAGGTTATTTAGTTATACATTTTTATGTATGCTATATATTTTATGATTATGTTATTTAGTTTTCATTTAATTTATTTGGAAAGATTAACTTACATTGTTGTATATAATATAATGTATAATAGTTAAGTTATGTGTATATTATATTATATTTACATAATATTATATTTAATATCACATAAAACCTCTGTGACCTCTTTAACATACAGCAGGTCTTAACAGTGCATTTCCTGACATGCAAACCAACAAAAACTGATGTTCACTACCCTGAACAAAAATGAATGGCTGTATCTCAGAAGGACATAATGCTCCCAGTATAAACTGTCTATCTAGTAGATAAACGACACAAGCTACGTATGCATCTCCCCCTCCCTTCCTGAAAGCATCCGCATCCCTCCCCACAAGCTCAGCCTGATCTCCTCTCTCTCTCTTTCTCTTTCTCTGATGAAGAAGAAGGAGGTGGGACGTATCGTGAGCTACGTGCAGAGCTCACATTCAACACCAAAAATCCCACCCGACCACCCCGTGCAGGCGTGCACCAGGAGCTCACACCCCTCTTTCAAGCCATCCGATGTGCGATCGCAGCGTGTCATTTAGTTAATGAACGTGTATGAACTTAGTGTCGGCGATGCTTGTGTTATACGAGCCGTGAAATAGCGCCCGGGTTTATGCAGATTAAAACGACGCGATTGGCTTTGCGTTATTAGCAGACGGCGCGTTATATAACAGAGGCGCTCAATTCAAGCGCTTGTCTTCAGTTTGTGATCGAGCAGGAAGGAGGAGTGGCGGAGAAACGGCTGGTAAGTCCCCAATAATACATCTACATTTAACCATAACAAACACAGTCGTGTGTGTTATGCTTAAATAAACACAGATACCTTAGTGGACATGTTTATTCTTAAAGTGCATTGAGTAAAACGCAATCGCGATGGCCAAACTCTTTGGTGGTGGGTTCTGTAACGTTGTGGACCCCCGATACCCTGATCATAACAGTATGGCTAGCATAAAGCTAATTTTGAGCCTGTGAAAGTATTAAATAGAGTTCGTACACATCTGATATTTATTTTTGCACTTTTGTTTTTTGTTTCTACAAGCATATGAGTTTTCGTTGATAGACGGAAAGCATGCAAACACCGTCTACTGTTAGATTACTTTAAATAAAAGCGGATTAATGCATGCAGCAATAACTGGTGTAATGCAAGACAAGATGACACGGGGCGTTATTGGGGTCTCGTGGGGGTCTCTGTTAAAGGCTGTTATTGCGTTATGGGTATTTTTGCGTAATGCTCGTTCGTTCACGCTTGGTGTCAAACTTGTCGACGTCATGATGATAATAAAAGGACGCGCGTTGGGAAGGTTCGAGGCGCGCGCTGGTCTGACCCCAGCTGTTTGTTTAGCACGTGCGCCTGTTGCTCAGTGTAAACACAATAGTAACCTTCACAATGAACTCCAGGAATGTTTAGTTGTGACGCATGATTTAATAAATATGATTGCATGTTCAACTTTATGAAGTTGGCATTCATAATCACACATTGTAACTTGAAAATGCATAGTAGTTAATTTAAGGGACTGTTTCTACTCTTAAAAATACTTCTGTTGGTGTAACCCAGACAGGCTTATTGAGTCAAATTTAAATAACTGGTGACTGGCAAACAGAACTAGTMAGTGGATTCGCTTCAGAAGCCAAAATTTTACATTGGACACCAAGTGGTGATTGAACACAGTTAAACAACAAATATGGGATGTTTTCACCTTTTTAAAAGTTTGTCATTATATGTTGTGTCTTTAACCCAATTAAAACATACCTACAACCTCTGGGTTGTGATCCACCAGTTAGAAAACACACATATTTAGATCCCTTTATCATGTTACCTGACAAAATATGACTTGCGGTGTACGTGCAAACTTTGGCATTGTTTGTACCTGTGGAAATCTGAGGTCAGCGTTCTTTTTGATTTGTCATCGCAATAAATGAATTCATTTGCTTTAATTGCTGCTCTCGCGTCATGGAGGCGCATGTTTGTCTCCTGCGATACGCTCGCATGCAATTTTTCAGTCTAGTTGGCTGATCAGCATCTAATAAGAACTAATCAGGGGCTTGTTTTTGTGCACAATGTCCTGATATGTCAGTCTGCCTTTTGCCGTCCTGGCCGCCTGGCAGTAGACAATGAAAATAACGGTCTCCTACGATGAATGGGTCAGCGGTTTGACCGTACGTGGAGCTCTGGTCAAGTTGGTTTTAAATGTTTGGTTCTGCAGTGTTTGCTTTTTAACCAGTTACAAAATGCTTGTACGCTTATAACTTACACAATTTAAGCTTTCGCTTATGTACATTTGAGGCAACTTAACATGCAAATGAGCCGTTGAACAGACATTAGCCTGTCTCTGAGTCATGTGTGACGTACAGTAGTTACACCAGCTAGACATGACTCACGGGTCATTTGTGGCAGTAGACAATTTGTGGTTAGTGTAGTTAATTTCAAGACTAATTGTTTCTCTCGCTTGAAAAGACTGAAAATTGTTTTAATTGGGTAGAAAATGTATGGACCAGCTTCCTGTGAGGTGTTTTGACAATTTGTCATCAGCTGGATTTTGTTTCCTTCCTTCTCTTTGATGTAAAACAAGGATTATGTAAGTTTTTAAGGACATAGGTGTGAATTAGTCATCGTGTTTTGCAGGCTCCTGAATTCTGTCTAACATCCACAGAGATGATATATTTGCCAGTGTAAGTGTTTTGAGCACAAACTTCCCTCTCACAAACACAAATTAACACATGTAGTCTTGTATGATAATTCAATTAGTAAGGACAAAATTCAAACCCTCAAAATTAGTGGCGGACCAATATGGATTTTTCAATAGTTGATACCAGTAACTAGATAGGAGGGTGACAGATGGCCCAATATGTGATTTAGAGAGATTCTAAAAGACTGAATTTACTGAATGATTTGTTGGTTTGTATTTACAATTTTCAGATTGATTCAGAAAACCAGAATTGTGCATAATTCATTAACTAAGCTGATGTTAGACGTTTTAACCCACACATAAGACATATAACATTTCTGTTCATCAACCAAGCATGCACAGTTATCATGCCAATAATCTTAAAACATCAAAATTATCGGCCTGCATATATTTCAATGTGTTATCATAGTTTAACACACCGGTGGGCTAATATGTGGTGGGCTGTTTAGTAACAGTTTGCAGGGGTCTCTTTAATGAACAGTTGCTATGGTGCTTCCAAGATCTGGTATTTTTAAAGATGCATTGAAACATGGGAAAATCACCCTGTGTTGTTTCAGAAGTCCTCATCCTGTGGATATTGATACTGATCTCTCTGTATCTCAGAGAGTTATTTTAGTGTGTGCGTGTGTGTGTGTGTGTGTGTGTGTGTGCATGTGATTACCGAATGAACAGACCTGGAAGATGAGAACTGAAGTCAGGAGAAGTTGTTTATGAGTGCTGGAGTCTGGGCGTGAGGGGGGGTTGGTGAAGGGAAAGCCATTGAGGAATGTAGACTGAGGGGGTAAACTGAGGGCAACAGCTGCTGGTGTCACTTCTGCAGCTTGTTTGTGACATCTTATGTTACTGTTTAAGCTCACTAGATAGGAGACTTGCCGTCTTATGATCTAGGATCACCCCCACCCATCAAGCCCCTCATTAAAGCAGTGTTAGATCTGTTCTCAGATCAGTTTAAAAGCCAGCCTGCTCACTCAGCATGCAGAGCATTAGAGAGAGATAATGCAAAGGTAATTTATTCATTGCCATGTACAGAATAAACTAATTCTGGACATATATAACATCCTCTCTCTTCAAATGCTGGGGTAACATTGGGGCTCTGTTTCCAGCTGCTTATTTCCCAAGTTTCTTTTCCCACCTTTCTGATCTTTCATCTGCAACGCTGCTTCTCTCTGAAATGCATTAATTAGCTGTTTCAGTATCACGCTGACCCGGGATTAAACACTGTGCATTAAAATATGAATTCAAATACTGAATTATACGTTGATCTGTCCAGGAATATTTGTGGAAACTGTGGAGATGATTTTCCTAAAAATTGGGTACCCAACTTTGTGTGGGTAGTGTTATTTTTTGTGAGCTTACAAATTTAAAGTAATTTGATCAAATATAAGGTTCAGTTGTGACTTAAGACCTTATTGGCACAAGGCTGGTTTGGATGCCCTGCATGATCGATTATAGGGAAAAACTCAAACAAAAAGTGTTTATTTAGGCAGATGTGGATACAGTGACCATCTGATGCTCTATAATATCTCTTAGCTTAGCTCAACGCCTTGATAATCAAGTCCTGTGAGATACTATATGTAAGATGAGACATCTCGTATTTACTATTCAGTCTGACACTTACACTGTCAGGACCCGCATCGATCCCCTTACAAGGCTGGAAGCCTCTAGTTTTGTTGTAATATTAAGTTTCAATTGTGCAATTTGGTTAGCCAGAGCTCAAGGCTCAGTGGAAATTTCCATTTCAGACTGAAACAGCAGTCTTTGTTCTTGAGCTGGGGCTCTCCACAAGTTGCTGGAAATTGGCTTGGGACATTGTTGCGAAAGAGTCCAAACAGGCAGCTTTCTCCCAACATAAATAAAAGGAGAAAAAAACTTAACATGATAATCTAAAAAACTGTCACAGCTTTTGACTGAACAATTTACATTTTTACCTCACGTTCTGCCTCAATAGGTCAGTGAACTAATACTTCCTGCAGTGCTTTTTGAAACACTGTGTGGTGCATTGAGTACAAATGTTAATGCTTATTATCGCTGTTAACATGCCCATATTTAGTGTCAGAAGTCCGGAATCAGGAAGTGGATTGTTTGTAACGCATTGCACATATTCTTTCATCATGGTCGTGTGTGGAAGTTTGTGTACACCAAAAACAACACTGTCTACTTTCTCTCTTTTATGGGAGTGACCCCCCAGCATAGCCCTACTGATCATGACCCCAACTGTTTGGGGTCCAATGTTTTTTTAAAGGGGAACGAACAACTGATAACATTTTGTTATAGGAGCAAACGTTTGCTGCTCAATAGGGGCATGTTGCCAGAGTAAATACAGGCATGGTTTTATAGTTCTTGGCCTTTGATGGTGGTTGGAGGGTGGAGGGGTAACACCTCTCACTACCCTGCCTATATGAATGACTACCAGAAACACTGGTAAACAAAAGTTTTGCGACTGATTTCGCTTGGATAACGTGACCTCTTTCAGACGCAGGATATTTTATGTAAGTGTGTCTACAGTGTCATGTTTACTTTGTAGCAGCGTTCTGTGCTTGCTTCTGTAATAGCTGAGGTTATTATGACCTATGAAAGTGTGTTCATGCTTGATTTTGATGGGGCCTGTCAATAGAGGTGAGAATATGTGTGCACTAACTGTGCCACTGGCTTTTGCTGCTGGATGTGTGAAGGGCCATTATAGAGGTGTGTGCTGACGGTCTGCTTCACTGACTTTCACAACATGACCGGCTATACAAACACTTTAGCAATCAGGTTGCACAGAGAGTATGTAATTATAACCCTCTTTACTGAAATAAATACTTCCTTTTGAGTCACAGTGAATGACTCATGCGCAAATTCAAAAGTGATGGCAAATGTCAGAAAGTTTTTATAGCCTTATAAGTGTGAACAATTGTTTAAGACAGAAAAAGAGAGCAACTTCATATTCTTTTCCAGAAATACTCATGTACTACTATTTTTAACCACAAAATGATTCTAGTTTTTTCTGGTAACAGATTATTTTGTTTTAACGAAATTAGGATGTTTTAGTTTCGTCCATTGCATTCTTAAAGTGACCACAAGGGACGTTCCACGCTACAGTGACATTCACGTAAACTGTCAACGGTCCAATTTTTAAGTCAACACTGTTATGGCGGAGCAATCGAGCAAGTTAGTTAAAGTTTGTGAAACCTATTTATCTAACCTTATTAATTATTACCTACCTAAGTAATAGAAAATCAGGTTGGCTAGCCATACAGACATTTAAAGTTAATTTCAATACTGATGTTTTCAATGCTTTAGTGATACAGGAATGTGTGGTAAATATGTACAACAGTTTGCATATTTATGTACACTAAAAACATTGTGTAGACTCGACAAAAAATTATAACTTAACAGTTTACATAAATATTTTTAGTTTCAACAACTTGTAATGAGATTAACCACCTCAGCCTGTCAGCTTATACAGAGGTCTTTAGGAGTCCCTTGACTGAGTTTTCTATAGCTTATTTAAACACCTCTTTATGAAACAAGTCTTACATAAGTTTTCCCAAGATAGATGTGGGTGTGTTGAAAGCCTCACAATGTAGAACAGCTCTGGCTTAATACCCATTGTCATCTGTTGAGGTGAGTGATGACCACACGGGCTTAAAGAGGCTATTCTGACTGACACAAGGCCCACATTGACTTCAGCTGGGAGAATTTAATGTATGTGGTACAAACTGCATTCTTCTTTCTCTGGTGGTGTGCTGGTGGGTTGTTCAGCCTTGGGCAGTTTTGTTAAGCGTTAATTTTGTGTCTAGAATGCTGTCAGTGTTTATATTGTTCTTATTTAATTCACAATCGTTTTGAAATTGTGGTGAGAGTTTGGCTGATTTGCATACAGTGGAATGTGGTATTGTGGCTTATGAACTTAATATTGCATAGAGAGAGAGAAAGAGAGAGAGAGAGAGAGGGCATAGAATGAAGGACACTCAGATTCGCAACAATATGTACTAGGATTAGAGCCCTACTGGGTTACTAAAATGTCTGTGTGTCTTCGAATTGCATTAAAGCTTAACTAAATTCAGACAATTGAACTGTCAAATAAGGTTGCCAGAAGCTGTATTAATTTTGTCATTTTATACACAGTATTGGCAGTCAAACAAGCGCTTTGCTTTTAGCAAACAAGTGTTTGCTTTTAGTCTTAGTTTGGTTAATGAGGTAAAATATGTCATGCTTATAACACAGATTCAGGTTCCAAATGTGAAGTTCATGTAAGGTGAGATGACAGAACTTCACACCCTTTCTTCAGTCTAATGAGATGGATGGTCTTCTCGTGCAGTGGGTTTTTAACTGCATGCGCTTTATTATACTTCCAGTCCTCCACTTGGACTATTGAGGCTGTTTCTTGAGACCTGTCACTCTTAATTTTACTTTGAAAATAGAAGTTTGGTTGTTGTTTTATTAAAACCAAACAGAGCTTAACTGTCTTAAAAGCATGATTTACTGTTTATGAATACACGTGTTTAGTCATACGTCTTAAAAAAAGACCCAAAGTTTGCCTTTCATAATCCGTCTGAGTACATTAAGTATTGCAAAATGCATCTCATTTTGAATAAGCAAGGGCCACCTTCTACTTCATTTCCTCTGAGCACCAGGAATGTATAAATACACTATTGAAAATGCTTTTCCTTCTCTTTCAGAGCTGAAAATTCTGTTTGGCAGCAAGCGGAGGGTCTTAGAATGACCTTGTCTAGTCTGTATGGTGACAAAGGCATGATGGGAAGGAAGTCTCAAGGGGATAAGATCTGGCACCCTGTGGTACAGGAGATTAGAGAAAAGAAGCCCTTTGGTTTAATTTGCCTTTTTGGTTGTTAGCAATAGCCTGATGGACACCTCAAAACATCTTTTGTAGAGTCATCATCCACAATGAGAGAGTGGCTCCAGGACACATTTGGTGTCTGACAGCTCTCTTGTCCAGCAAATCCTGGTTTTGAGGATCTACAGAAGGTGGTGGGGAACTGTTACTCCGGGGGGTTCTCGAATATCAGATTTCCTTTACAATGTCTCCACTGTGACCATTAAAAGCTCTCAATGTTGTTCCACTCTTCCCATTAAACAGTTGACAGGTGTTTTCAAAACTCCTAAACCATTTGACCTGTTCAGTTTAGGACATTCCATTCACAGGCAAAAGTTCATAAAAGTTACATAACCGTCTGCGGTCTGTTCTTTAAGAATAAGACAGGAAGGGGAAAATGCCCACTTCTCATTTAAGAAACACCAGAATCACACTAGCGGAAAATCTCGAACACTCCAATGGTAAATTTTTAAAATTGCCATTATCAAAAACAAATTACGTCATAATGTTATAAAGGGACAAACTGTAATCGCAGTTCCAACAATAACCATCATGCTATTAATCATGAAATTTAAGTCTTATTTTATTTATTAGTCTATTTTTAAGTTTTGTTTGCTTAGGGTAGCTTTTAATCCAAAGAGTTTCCATTGTCTTTGGTTGTCAGTCACATAAGATGCTTTCTAGATAAATGTTACTTTTCCAAAGCACGGGATTTTAAGTTTTTTTTTGTAAAGAAGAGCTACAACAGCTGCTGTTTTAATGGTTTAACATATGCTCAGTTTTTCATCAACATGGCTTGTTAAAATTAGTTTCTTCTGATTGTAACATAAAGTGACATTTAATGATAAGACCTGCTCACACCAAGGATGGTATGAAATGATGCAAAAGGTCACAGACAACAGATTCACTCATACGGAAAGTGAAACAGTACTGTAACTATTCACATGCTTTAATGTAAAAAACAAGTCTCTAACCAATGCAGTATAATTGCAGTATGGCAATGAAAACTAGTATGAGTCCAAGGGCTTATGTTAAAATAAAACTAAAGGAAAAAATGATAAATAAATAAGTGCCTGCAGCCAGCGGTGCCTCTCCCAGTTTTGGGCTCTTTCAACATTCCCGACCCTCTCATTCTTTAAATATGTAGGAGCTTCCGCATTCCTTTCCATGATGTGGACTTGTGGAGTTTTCCCAAGTTATGTTTTCTTATGTGATTTAAATGTACACATGCATATTTGTGTCTGAGGGTCAATAAATCTACATGGTCGGGATGTATAACATAAAACAGACTGTCAGGGCTCAAGAGATGGATAACCATAAACAAACAGTGTTTTTATATGAAAGGGAGTAATTTAAAGACCCATTTAGCCCCCCAACACAGCCAGGAAAAAGACAGTGCTGTTTACAAGAACAATGTTGTTATTGACATAACAGTGTGTGTGAGAGCAGCTGGTTATTAATCATCTGTTTAGATGTTTGTAATTGTTGGCCAGAAAGCTTTGCACGGGAATAGTTTGTGTCAGACTGAGATAGAAAGAGAAAGTAAATATATGTCAGTGGTCACTGGTCAGTGGGTTTCTGGGTGAAAGTGAGGGTATTTCACATGTGTCAAAAGTCCCTGCAGATTCAGACGGGGCATGACTTCATGTCATTCAAGACATAAAGTGAAACGTTATAAGGAGGAGATGCTCCATGTATTTGCACTAGAGCAAAGAATTATGGGTAACACCCAGCTACATGCATTTCATTAGGTCACACCCAGCCACTTTCCCACTGTTTGCACACACAGTCTCACATTTGCCATTTCTCTACTCTTATCTGCTAAAACATGTCCAGACTTGCCCATATTGGGGGAGTGAAATCCAAAAGAAGGTCCATGGACTCCAACTGACACACATTTACATGTATAAACAAACACATGCACACATTAGCATTTTGCCCTCACAAGAGACGACCACAATTTTGGAAATTCATCAAATAATGCGATTGGTGGTGGGAGAGTTTAATCGCCTCTCATTTCTGTAAATTACACAACGAATGAAGCACAAGAAAGCTGAAATTTGGCCTAACCCAAAAATAAAAATTGCCCGGCTTCGGTCATTTTAAATTGGGTCTGAGTTTAAATATTTTTTCAATCAGAAGTAAATATCTCCCATATTAAATTTACATGAAAAATAAAACTGCTCAGAAGGGACCAAATGGAAGCTGATCTGAATCTTAGTGGGTTAGTTAACACTAATTTACCACAGATACACAGTGTGGGTATTACCTAATAGCTCCAGCAGGACCAATGTTCTCAAACTCTCTCCTCTGGAATATTACATGCACTGCATAATGCATTAATGAGTTTATTCATTGGTCTGTTGGGTCCACAGGCAGTTGTTGTGGAAACGGTCCAGAAAGATGCACAGTCGCGTATCGGATCATAATCAGATTATATCAGACCATAATCGGAGCATTTGCCAGTATGTGCATTGGCAAGAATAGAGTTTTTCTCCTCTATAAATGGATCAGACCTCTTTAGGTTTTGCTGGCATGGCTTTGATGGATGACTGCACTAATGGGCACTTGGTCTGCAGGCCCTTGCACTGGCATTTAGCTTTGTAATCGATGAATCATTCTCTGTTGTTTCTCTCTCATTGTCATGTTCACCCCAAACCCCGCCCCCTTTTCCTTTCTCGCTATCCGTCTCTTCAGGTTATCCATGAGCTCAGATTTACAGCATTACAGCTTCAGGATGCCGAATATAGGGTTCCAGAACCTTCC
>JAZGTK010002938.1:0-29311 GCA_036877625.1 Ambastaia sidthimunki | reverse complement strand
AAAATGGCCAGGGCTAAGTTACTAATATTTTTGATACTTGATCTCATCAAACACAAGATCAAGCGATTCAACAAACTGTAAACTTGATAATGAAGATAATGTTTGGATTTTCATGGTGGATTGTCATCAGATTTGCAGATTTTCAAAAAACTGTGATTGTTCTGTTGTCGGTTGACAAAAGACATACAGAATGCATTTCAAAACTGATGTATTATTCACTGTGTTGCTCTGGTTGAGTTTACTGCTCAGTGTTATGTTGTTGTTAAGCAGAGCAGAGCACTGGCTTCTTGAACATTCCATTTATCTTTGTTACACGTGCATATCACTGCTTTAATACACTGATAATGTTCACAGTGTCACAAGAAGCAGGTCTAAAGATCTACATTTAAGCCTGAGAGTTAACTAAACAATGAGAATGTAAATAAAACAAATCAACTTACGCAACTAGTTTGTCTTGATGACATCAGGCTTATAGAGATCTAGAGTGAAATTGTGCATAATATCTCTCTCTATGCTCCAGTGACCTGCGGTTTCGTCTCCACTCCATAAAGTTTGATGTTTGTAAACGGTGAACCCATCAGTCCTTATCAGAGCCTATCCGGTATAACGAAGATTAATTGTGTGGCTCCACTTCATCACCCTGATGTTGGTCCAATGCTCACGAGCCACTGAAAACAAATTAATGTGTTCACTAGTGCCAAATATGGTGCGATCAGGGTAGGCATTAATCTATTTCCTCTCTTGTACTTTCTCTTTTCCTTGCCATTATTCCTTCTGTTTTATTTTTCTGCAGTTGAGTGACAAAGTGCCAGTCGGAGTTCAGATATTTTATGTGAGTAAAAGAAAAAGCTTATAAGGAACTTATAGTTTTAATAAACCAAAATTGTAACATGACAGGCAGCGATCATGTATTTTGGCTTTTTGTTCCAAGAAAAGTCATATTCATTTGTCAGAAAAGTCATATTCGTTTGTTAGGGTAAGTAAATAATGACAGAATTTTCTTTGGCAGCTTAACAGTTCTATTAATACAGCATCTGCTGGCTTTCTGTTTATTCTGGTAAACTTTGTATACAGCTCATGTAAAACTTGCTGTGCTGTCATTTTAGAGTATAAATTAATCTCTTTTTTCCCCACTAATCCTTCCTTCAGTCCAAACCTCATATCCTCCTTACTGTGTTGGACTCTTTCCAATAGCTGCTTAAGTTTGGTCTGGCTTTGTTTAAGACAGTAAAACTCTCCTGTGCTGACTCTGACAGTGAAAATTAACTTCTTTCCTTCCCTGTGTTAGAGATTGTCCAAGCATTGTCTTGCTTTCAGGGATTGTGTGCCATGCTAATGTTCGACACTGGGGAATTCAGTCTCATCCCAGGACAGAAATGAATGCGCACTGGTCAATTGGAGTTAAGTACATAACTGACAGCAAACTGAAGAGACTACACAGAAACAGAGAGTGGGAAATGAGAGAGAGAGAGAGAGAGTGAGAGAAAGGGAGAGATGTTATTTTGGCAGCCTGACTTGTACAAGACCTGCTTCAAATAGGTTAATAACTTCAGGGGGCCATCTGGCCTTGGCCATATAGAACTTGACATCGAGAGTATTGTGGAGTTAAATGTCCCTGTTTTCAGAGGACAAGGAATCACAGGGACTTCTACACAGGTCACTGCAAAGGTTTACACATCATCCTCATCTCAAGACTTTGAGAAAGCTTGGGCTGTTGTACCTGAGCTAGTCAATCAAGTTATATAGCTGTGAGGCATGCTAGACAATACAGTCAATCAAATGTTCAAAATCCTTTAGTGTATTGTCTATTTTTGTCACAACCATTCGTTTAATTGACACAACTGATATAGCTTCTACAGAAATTCACTCCACAGCTGTTTGTCCAAAAAAGAGTCTTACGAGCAAAATCCATTCATATTCTACTGGGTTCCAGAAGCACTATGCCTGCAATATGGCAAAGGTGTGTGAGAAAGTAAGTGTTTGGGAGTGAATTTAGAAGGGTGGGAGGGGTATCCCAATCTTTCAAAGTGTTCTGCAAACTATCAGACAGGGTGATTTCTCTTTTCAACCCAATCAACAAGAAATTACTTTTTACCCTGCAGTGTTCTGATGCTGTGCCGTAATCACAGGCTGTAGAAACTGCTGTGTGGCTGAGTGCTCTGGACAGCCAGGACTTCAGAGTAAAGTGTGTACTGCGGATGCCCATCCCAGCGGAAAAAGCTAATATGTATATTATCAGACCCTCTCTTCAAAGATGATAATTGATTTAGCTGCTTATTGCCATCAGCACATTATATATGAAACTTTTAAGATTTACTTTTTATATATTTTTTAATGTGTGTTCATATGCAGATGCACTTATATAAATATGGTTGTGTGAGTTCTATGGCTTTTTTGGCCATGTGTGGACATCTGTGTGCATGGCTGCAGTTACATCGCATTAAATTTTAATCAAGAACACTATTTTGAACTTAATCATTTTTCACCATCGCCAGCATTGTTTGCCATCAGTGTTATTTAGACTGAACCCTGTAAAATTCAGCAGTTCAATAAGACATTAAAAATGCCCTTTAACAAAAAACAAAACCCAGCAAGAAATTCTGCATATGTATGTATGGCTTTGATTTTATCTGTGGGATGAGAGTTACTTTCACGTATGTGATGTGTAACTCCATAAAGTTGCTGTGATCACAGTTCCGTTTAGAGGAAACTCGACGCTGCATCAAGCTTGACGCTATGCGCGTTCTCCCCTTAGTATCAAGCTTGACGCAGCATCTCGTTCCCTGTCTCAGGGAACCAGGTTACATATGTTTACATCCTAAGACGTTTTGCTAGTCCAACATGTTTTATTTAAATTCTCTCAATCATATGGGTCTTTGTAATACTGTTTCTGCTTCTTATATTTATTATTATATTTCAAGATCGTTTTAAAAATGGGTTGCACAGTTATATGAAATTATATATCAAATGATTAAATCACATGAAATATCCTATTGTGCTTTTCTGTGCAATGAAGGTTCAACACTCTACAGAAGAATATTGTCTGTGATCTGCATGCAGAACATTCTTCCTGAAGAAGCCAGAAGCTACATTTCTTTGCATCAAAGGTTAAATTAGCACAGATGTTCTACTAGTTGTGTCACAGTGGTGGTCCAACACCTCCAGCACTTTCTTTTTTCTTCTTTTTATAACTCTGGTTCTCTAATATTTTCTCTATCCCTCTTCTCTTTATCTTACACACAGTCACACACAGCGCTTGGAGCTGTCTTCCTCTTCATTCTTTTAAAAATAATCCTGCGGCTTTCCATTAAATAGACTGCAGAAAGGCTGGGGACACCCCAAAGAAGAAAGGTCACATCCTTGGAGTGTCTTTAGCCTGCAGCATCCTTCCTGCTCTCTTCATCTCTAAATGATTGATAAGAGCTCTCTTAAAAAAAATAGGTAGGGGTAGGAAGTAGAAGTGGGTTGATGTCCTGCCCTTCTGATAAATGGCTCATTTAGACTTTAACCATACTAGGCAAAAATAAACACCTCACATTTTCGCTTTTGGCTCCTCAAAATCATGTCTGAGTGACCTTTTTCTGCTTTCTCATAACTTGATGATGGAGGGAGATGAAGAGAAGTTTGGTAAAAACATTATTTTTGGAATTTTCTGTAACACTTTGATCCATTTCAGAAGCATCAATAATATATCATGCAGGCAACCTGAAAATAAGAGATCAATACCCTTGCGGAGGGCTAAAACTTTTTGTACTGGAGAGACCAGCTTTAAGGTAATGATGTAATACTGGTGTAATAAAAAAAATAATGACAGATTTCATGAACCATAAGTTAAATTTGGAGGAGGTAAGTAACTATGTAGGAAACAAATCAAGATATCGATGTGACTGAATGACCTTTAAACTGTCAGGGTAAGTTGACATTTTGTTAGGGCCCTGTAATGGAGGGTGGGGGTTTCTAAAACCTCTATGCATCTTGTGACACTACATTGCTCACTATACATGAGGGGTTTAAAGTATTCTTAACAGAAAGCAGGGATTAAATGATTGAAGGTCTCAGTAATTGCTTGTGTATATTGCCATTTGATTTATCAGTCCTTTTGGACCTATACTGATTCCCAGTGGCATGACAGTAGCTATTGAATGAATGGAAATGGAAAAGTCAGCCAAGATCAGTGGTGGCCAATCAGAAGAGACAAAAGCCTGAGACATAAAAATGTAATTGAAATGACTTTAACAACTGATCTGGTAAATTTAACTCACAAAACTCATATGCAAAGCTCACATGCATACGTTCAAACATTGTATTATCAATAAGTTTCAGTCACTGAGAGCATAAAGCCTCCTGTCATTAATCAACTGACCAATCAGGACGGGTATTCAAATAACACAACTGCCACATGCTTTCATCCAAAGCATGTCTAAAAAAAGGACAAGGGAGGCAATATTTGAAAACTAAATTTGTGAATTAAAAATAAAAAAGCAATCATTTTTTAGAGGTGACCTTTCAAACCAATTAGCTTTTAGCATAACCAAGTCATAAGTGTTACTAAGTCTGTGTGCGGAGGCAGATATTGCTGCAGGTAAATGCACCAGATGTAGCCAAAATACAGATAAAAACCAAATTATTGTAGGTTTAATGTAAGACAAATGCAGGACTAAATTACATACATATATTGAAGGTGAGTAGATCTTAAGGCCACTTTATACTGTTATTTATGGTGTAGCCTGACAAGAACTTCTCTGAAACTGTCACCACACTCTACACCTATGCAAACCACATCAGCTGTGATTGGTCAGCTTTGTTATAACGGACCCTCCCAGAGGCTGAAGCTGCTTTGATGTTGACACTGGAATTGACACTGAACCTGCAGATTTATTCTTTATTTTGTGGACATGCGTTTTTATTATATGTGTTTGAATTTGAAACACAATCCTGTAATGATAAGGTTGTGAACTATGAATCATGCAGAATCTATCCAGCTATATCCCCCAGGGATGAAAGAAATGTGTACTTATTTATACAAACAGCTGCGTAGACTACAGCATAGTTTCATGTGAGTTATGTGTAAAGCTTATTTATAAAAGGAAAACAATACAGACCCCACCTTTAATTCTAAAATGTAAGTTAATGTGAAGGCAGCATGTTTAGGAAGATAATAATCTGGGGTTTGGATTTAAATCCCCATACCCCTTTCAGGTGACTGGATATGGGCAGGATGGCAAAGTTCTTAATTTGAAAACCCTGGTCTTCATGCTTGATTTGACTTGTCATCAACAGAGTCTAAGGGGAATATAATTTTACTCTGCCCTTGTAATAAATGGTCAGACAGAACAACCTGACAGTTTAGAAGTTTAACTCAGCAGTGTTGGGTAATCACAATATTTGGAATAAAATGGAATCAATTATCATTAAATGCAAATATGGCACACTGATAACTTCGAATTTCATTGGTTCTTGTGTGTCCCATAATGATGCACTAACTGATAGGGAAGTGGACATTTTACATTTATTTCATTTGACTTACAGTGAATTCAAGGCATACATTTTTATTATCAGTACTTGTATTCCCTGGGATCGAACCCACAACCTTTGCGCTGCTAACGCAATGCTCTACCAGTTGAGCCTGGGGTTCTCATACTCCTTCAGCAGGCTACTGTATATATAACATATAAGATAAAGTGATTATTATGAAATATATTTACTTCCATCTTCGTGCCCACAGCTGTAGAAATTAGTAAATGTGACATGGCTGCAACCTAACTTTCTTGTTTCTCCAGTCCTACCTAGCTGAGGCAACAGCATAATGTTACCCCCAACACTGTTTCTCACACAATGATGGGCTGAAGCAGCATAGTTTGCATTAGGCAAAATCTATCATTTGCAGATGAATTACCTATATTTTAGCTATTTCTCCTCAGCCTGCATCAAGTTTAACATCAGTAATTTAATTTAGCTGAAAGTTAGTTGTCAATGCTTCCAGTTGTGTGTTTTAAAGTCAGGAGAGAGAATGCTGGAGATGCTACTGTCTTTCAAAACTGAGTGTTAGAACTGCCACAGGTTTCAAATTTAACGTTAGACTGACATGATAAAAATCACTAAAGATAAGCTTTTCATTCACCTACACAAACTCTCTTCTCCAAATATTCCTTAAACTCCAAGTGCTAACTGCTTACTCTACTGTTATTATGACCTTAATCCACATCTCAATCATAACTAATACTGGAGGAAAAATATCTTTGATGACAGTATGTATAAAATCATTGCTGCCAATGTTGTGTCCCACTTAAAGCACAGTTAAAAGGAAAAGCTAACAAACATTTATCATGGCACACATTTATTTTTATGAAATGTATGGCAGTCTGTGTTTTATTCTGAAACACTGCATACCAATACAGCTGGTGTCATTCTTTTGTTAAAAAAGTCAATCAATGCTCTGTTAAGACTGCTCTGATTTTTTGATCATCCCCACCATCCTGACACAGCAGCATTGTCTCAATCAGTGCCCTGAGTTTGCTATGAGTTATTTAACCAAAAGCCATAGTGTCTCACTGCACACTGTGTATCAGATAACGCATCTGATAAGAGTCAGTATAGAATGTGTAAGATTACGGTGATGTAATAAATGTTTGTTGTAGCATGTGTGTTGCAGTCTGTATACCCGCAAACTTATATAAACTAAATAGTTGCTAGCTAAGTTGCAGGAGTGGCTCAGATATCGAGATGTCCTGAATTGGGACACCTCCATAAAAGGCCTTAGAGGCCGCCATACCTCGGGTAGAGTGAGCCTTGGTCCCCTTAGGTGGGGGAATACCAGCGGACTCAAATGAGATGCGAGTAGCATCAGTAATCCAGCAACTTAGGGTCTGCTTGGTAGCAGGAAGACCACGCTTATGAGGACCAAAGCAGACACAGGATAGCTCTGTGGATGTATGTGTCCAATGCGCGCACTGGACACACACATCTAAACTTCTGCTGGTCATTCTCCCGCAAGGGAGGAGGACAGAAGGCCTGTAGTATGACCGGCCACAGTGTGGTAGAGGGAACCTCAGAGACATAATCCGGTAAAGAAAGGCTTTGGCCAAACCGGGTGCAAAGTCCAAATAAGAAGGGGCCACAGAAAGGGCCTCTAGTACCATAGCCAGGTCCCACGGAGTGACGCGAGATCGTACCTGGGGCCTCAGCCTCAGTGCACCTCGGAGGAAACGTGTAACCATGAGGTGTCTGCCTGCTGTATAAGTACCAATTGAAGCGCGGTAAACCGATATAGCCGCCACAAGACCTTTATAGTGGAGTGAGCTAGCCCTGCAGAGAACCTTGACTGCAAAAACTCCAGAACTGCGTTAATGGCAAAGTTTGGGTCCAGCTGGTGGTCTCCGCACCAAGAAGTGAAGAGTTTCCACTTCAGGGCATACAGTTTCCTCGTGGAGAGAGCTCTGGAATAGAGGATCATCTCAACAACCTCAGTTGAGAGACCAGAGGCTATGAGTTGTGCCCCCTCAGGGGCCATACCCACCACCTCACAGCTCTGGGCAGGGGTGCACGATAGCGCCCCCTGCCTGAGATAGAAGGTCCCCCCTCAAGGGGATCTCCCCAGGCCCATCCAGAGAGCCACAAGATCAGAGAACCAGGCTCTGTTCAGCCAGAACGGGGCCACTAAGAGCACAGATACTGCGTCCTGGCGGACTCTCTCCAGAACTCCCGGGAGCAGAGCGATCGGAGGAAGGCATACAGACGAAGCCTCAGCCAAGTCTATACCATAGCATCCAGCCCCAGAGGCGCTGGATGAGATAGAGAAAACCAAAGGGGACATTGCACTGTCTCTGGAGAGGCAAAGAGGTTCCCTTGGGTTTGCCCAAAGATTCTCTCCCTCGGGGAAAACCCCCTGGTTTTTAGCCACCACTGTAAGGGCCTCATGTGCAGCAGGCCGAATGGAATCACATTGGACGCAGCTGCCATAAGACCCAGCAGTCGCTGGAACTGCTTTACAGTGAACGACTGGCCTTCCTTGACTCTCCTGACTGAGTTTAGGATCGAATCTACTGGAGCAGGAGACAGATGTTCCTGCATTGTAGTTGAATCCCAAACTACACCCAGATAAGTAGTTCTCTGTGCTGGAGAAGCACACTTTTCTCGGTGTTCAGTCTGAACCCCAACTGTTTCATGTGGTTTAGGTTGAGAACCCTGCCGAAAGTAGGCGGACAGTGATAGAATTGAATTCTGTGCGCAGGACCCATTGAGTCCTGTGTGGTAGTCTCTCGAGACTGGTCTCTTGCATTTTTGGAGTGAATAGACCCTGTAAAGGAAACCCTGCAGGGAACTTCTGGTTTAAACTCACCAGGAACCTCTGAGAGGTAGCGCTTCCCCCAAGCTTGCTGAACATGGCAAACACTGCGGGGTGCTGTTATCTGAGGCGGCTGCACTCTGAAGCACCCGAAGTGGCAGGGTCAACAGCCTGGCCTCCAGAGGGCACTGACTTCAACCCAGGGCGCTGTGTCAACTGCACCCTTAAAGGGGGGAAACAGGACGCAGTGCTCTGTTTTTATGAATCCCTGTAGGCATCGCCTTATACCCGTATTCATAGATACAGGCCAAGTATGGTTTAGCAAAAAACATTTAGAAAAACGATAGGCTCCAGTGTGGAGGCTCAATTTAACACAGCCAAAGTAACAACCTCCAAAACTCCTCCCATTGCGGGGACTGAGAGGACACATCAACGCTCTCTACGTCCACCTTATCCGCGAAAGAGGGGCGGAGAGTCGCGCCCTCTCCCTGGGGGGAGCCACAGAATGAGCCCAGAGAAAGAGCAAAGTATCTGGCAGGTGATGAATGAGATAGGGCGTGCCCGTCTCAATTTCCTCCGGCAGATACATCAGCGAACGCGAGAAGCACAGCCGCCGCTCTGCCTCGGCATAGCGGGGCCAGCGTCACGAGAACGCTAGCGAAGGCTCTCTCCTCTAAGAAAGCCTTCCGCATTGAAGCCCCAACAAGCCGGGCAGTCAGCTCTCTCTTGTGAGTGACTGAGCGTGCTTCGCTCCCAAACACACAACGCAGTTATAGTCTTTCTATCACGGGTGAGGAAAAACACACAGTCTAAAAAGTTGAGTGTTATGCTTTACTCCCGTTGTCTTTTCTTTAGCTTTAGGCATTATTGAAATATCCTACTTTCTAAAGACAGACAAACAATAAATAGACAGACGATTTCACACGGAGCGCTTTGCTGAATGACAGAAGCTGCCGGTTGGCTCAATGCATGTGCTTTTAAGCTCCCTGGTTGTGACGTCACCCTGTCTGTGACGTATCGCCCCCCAATTGGATGGATTTTACACGTGATTCAGAGGCATTCCCAAAGTGTTTCGACACAGCTTGAGTTCTATAGCTATAGCTATATTGCATGTTCCTAGACTCTTTTTCAAAATAAAGGTGACATTTAATCAGTTTAAAGTTGTGTGAATCTGAATGTCTTTGGAACTAATTCTCATTTAATACACAGTATCTTTTCTGCAACTGAGTTCCTGGTTTCAACAGAACAAATTTTTATTCGATGCAACAAAATTCACCACAAACAGAAAGATGGTTTAGCATCTGCTCTGTCAGGCTTGTTGTCAGGCTCTCTCTGACTCGGATATCAAAATGTCAGACTAGGCTTTGGAAGCAGACACCATTACAGTATCTCCTCACTCTCTCTCACACACACTCTTCTTCTATCCACCCCCAACACGCATACAAAATCTCTGTTTCCTACCCAAACAGGGTGAATCTTTCAATGATAACTTCCACAGTCACCATGGTGTCTAATGTGGATAACCAATGTGCTTCATTCTGGGAAAGTGAACCACTCCCCACTCACTTCTCAACCAATCTCATTTAAAACGGTAATTAAACGTTCTTTATGTTTTCGCTGAGATTTCATTACATTAGCTCTGGAAAACATGGAGAAAATTTAGGTCTCTCAGGGTTCTGTTCCATTTCAAGGTCACAGTTTTATTTTTTATTTTTTTTGACCATCTAAAACTCTGAGGACTGAACAATATGCTCTAGAGCTGTTGTTGATGTCTGGCCAGCCTTTGGCTCGCATCAAAAAAACATTTACTGCAACAATGGTCGTTAATGTTTTGTGGGTAGTAATTACAGAAATATTGCCCTTGTCCATGAAGCGGAATGTTAATATTAAACCAGCATCCATATGCCGGTATCCAGCCAGCAATATCAATAATATGCCCACTGTATTGTATTAACAAGTGTGCTTAGTATAAAATTAAAACATTGAATCACCCAAAAATGAAAATTCTGACATCATTTACTGTATTAACTCAATTGTTAATGTAAATGACAACTTTAAAAATAACAGAGAGAATATTCTTTTAGAGAACATTAGTCAATGTTCTCAGACTGTTCCCTGTTAGCTGGTCACTTGGCTCTAGCCTGTCTTTGTCACATTACTTAGGTGGCTATTTGACAATCCTAGGTATTAGGTATCCTAGGTACAAAAATGTTCTTTAAAGTATGTAGGGCCATATATATATATTCCTTTGACTCAGGGAGGCTAATGTTTACATACTGTATGTGTGACATTCATAGCAGCGGGTCTGATTCCTGCATCTGAGCTATTTATCTCATTGAAGCCCTATTTGGGTTTAATAAAAACTTACTGACATAATGTACTATTTTAAAATGACTCCAGAGAGAGATATGAATGGTGCACTATCATTGTACAAGCCAGCACAGAGATATTACAGTCACAGCTGCATTTCCCCATTCCTCCAATGAAATGGAATGCTTTATGTTAGTGATAACATGGTTGTAAAACCAGATGGTACCAATCATGTAAAGCATTAAACCTAATGTGGGAATAAAAAAGTCTGTTTGAAAGAGAATTTAAAGCTTGCTTTGTCATTAATCCTAAATCGGTTTGTTTACTTGTGTGTTCAAATGTCTCATAGCCTGTGCACTTAAAGCTTAGCCTGCTTCAGTGAAAAGCACAGGATTTATATGACAACTTTAAAATCCTAAAATTAATTATGACTCAGAAGTCATATGGCCCAATGAATTGCTAATTAAACATATGAACTAAATCCGAGGCCCTTGAGTTGGTTTCTTAAAGCATCAGAACTGTAGTCTCTGCAAATGTAGAAACAATTCTAGAGGCCCAGACGGGGTGCAGAGGGGACCACAACAATACAGAAGTGTTGATGTAAAGAGCCCCAGAGCAATACACAGGGAATTCCTAGAATGTCTACCAGTAGCCTTGCAAAGCACTAAGAATAACTTTATTCATACGCATGTTGTACTTAATCTCTACAGCATGTTTCCCAAAAGAATCATTATGCAAGACAAATGTGAACTATGTGAGTCTGCTTTTAAACTCTTTTATAGGTGGGCTTAATAATGATACTAGTTTGAACAAGAAGTATGTGACCCTGCAATAGTTAAATGTATACATTCAAACGTTCATGCAATAGTTTACCTAAAAATAGGAAAGTCTGTCATCATTTGCTCAGCCTCATTGCATTTTATAGTTACATGATTTTATGTTTCGGTGTATGGAAGACAAAACATATTTTGAAGAATATCTAAGCTACAATAGAGTTGACTGGGGGCAGATACTTTCAGGATAGTGGTAACTAAAGGTATGTTAAAAGTTGTCCATTTGATGATAGTGGATTTTTACAACCTTCTAAAATGATATTGCTTGACATCGCTATAAAATGATATATGATAGATCAAAATTTTGTAATGATACACCCTGTTCCTCCCCGCCAGCAGAGGGAGCCCTCACCAGAACACTGACTGTTTGCTCCCTCTGCTTCCTGTTCCTTGTTTGGGACTATTTAAGTGGAGCACATGCTCCACATGATTGCGAAGTATTGCCAGCCTTTAGTCTGCATACTGAGCGGTTTCCGTTGTCTGTCATCAAGTGTATGATTCTGTCTGTTCCTGTTTTTCACGTTTATTGGATTACCCCTGTTTAGATTGTTTGCCTGGTTTTGATCTGCTTTTGTGTTTGACCTTGCCTGCCTCGACCGTTGCCTGTATTCCGCTATTGCCTGTTTGCTGCCTGCCCTGACCATTGCCTGTTTCCTCGTTTTGTCTCTGCCTTGTGTTTTTGGATTTTACTGATAAACTTCTGCAACTGGATTCTTCAAACACACCTGAGTGTCGCCTCACTTACAAATTTATGGATTTAGGAATGTAACAAGTGTCTCTCTATGAAGATATAAGGAGTGAAGTTCTACAGTGCAGCACCAAATATTACATATTTATATTGGGCTACCTTCATTTGTAAAATTGTATTTAAGAAACAAAGAAAACAAAGAAACAAAAAAAAATTTGGACATTACACAACATTTATCAAATTTCAGGTAGTGCAAGTAGAATGAAGGTATCAAATATTGGTAGAATAGCCAAACGCCCAATTTATAAAGTTTCAACACAATTTAATTTGAAAGAAAAACAGACAAAGCCTGTCAGCAAACACATGATGATACTTCTTACATTCTTTACCAAGACCAATAAAGCCCAGTCCATTTCATTTTAATATGAGTGAAGAAGCCTAGACAGGTAAAACTGAAAAGAGTATCACACTACAAACAAATAATGACAAACCACTCATCTTGCATAATAAAGTTATTTTTCCCATAATGACCCAAGACCACTCACCAATCTCAGTCTGTCTTTATGTCACAAGCAAAAATTATCAGTACAAGATAAGGCAGTAGTAATCTATCATCAGACTCCAGGGCTGTTGGATCTTCGGTGAGAGGGATGTAGGCTCAGTTAGTGCAATGCCATCCATCATCTTGAATGCTAACTAGGAAAGGGATTTTAACACAGACATAATGCAGCCAGCAAATGAGACCTCTGCTTTGTGCAAGGGGACCCTCTCACATTTTCAGCAGCCAGCGGTGGTATGACCTTGTGGCAGGCTGCAACATAAGCTTCGTTCCCTGATTGTAAAATTAGTTCAGACTCAAGGGATCAGGCAAGTGTTAATCAACAGATCATGATATTATGCAGAGGTAAATTAGAGCAGATCCGTAACTCTCATCTGAAACAAACTCCAGAATAGATTACATTTCCCTTATTCACACTCACATTTTTTTCTCAAGGTTAGTACGGATTTAGTTACAACAAAACAAAAATGCAAGTATATGCTGAAGAGAAAATCAATGGGAAACAATTGTAAACCTTTTTAACTTTCAACTTTATAATTTCAGGGACACTGTAGATTTACATGATTTTTCTGTAATTAGTTAATTATTTTTTTCGAAGACATTTGCATACATATCGCTTATGGAATAATAGTAGGTAGTAAAAAATAGCCTCACATACTGTATAGTGAGACTTTTCACCTTTGGTATAGTGTTTGATCTACTTTGCATGTACTAGCCAACATCAAGTCATTTAGCCATAAAGTGATCAACCACAGTTGTCTTGTTAGTGGTGGAGCACACCATTACCATTATCGCATATGCTTCCTTTATCAAATTATTACTCATCCCACAATGTTTGTCGTAGACCAATGAATCAAGTGTCAAATTGTGTGACTTACTGAGAGGTGTGCTATGACTTATATAAGCGATAGGGTGTATGATGTTTTCTGGGTGTACGATAAAGTGGGCAAAATTTTTTTAAATTTGTGACTTTACAGCTCTGCATAAGAATGTCATAGAGACTCTGAAGTAAGCTCATGTTGTCTAGCTTAGCAAGCAGCAACACGTGGTGACATTTCAACTTTGTAGCCACTTCGTAGCTATCAGTTACAGTATCCTAGCAACAGCCCTATAGACTTTAATTGAAAAATGCCATAGACTTAACATTGGGCAGAACGTTGTGACATCATAGTTTTCATCAGAATGTTATAGAGTCTTGGGGGTGAGCTTTTAACATTCCACTTTGCATTAACTTTATAGCCACCTCCTAGCAACCAGTAGCAGTATCCGGTCTATAGGTTTAACCTTGTTTACTGTTTAGATATACCTTGAAATGAATAAGCCATTTTTCAGTATTAGAGCATTGTAAAGACATGTGGGTTAGCTTGCTTGAAAAGTTTTTTAACAAGACCTCTGCTTTGTGCAAGAGGGGCCTCTTACATTTTCAGCAGCCAGCGGTGGTATGACCTTGTGTGAGGCTGCAACATAAGCTTTGTTTCCTGCATTGTAAAGACATGTGGATTGGCTTATTTGATTTGAACTGTCAGTAGGCCTATGGCATTGCCCCGAAAACTTCCTAGACACAATCTAGCAACTGTTTAGAGTACCCTAGCAACCACATAGCACCATGAATAAGAAATATTTCATTAAATCTATCATGTTAAAACAACATCATGTTGAATCATGTTAGCATCATGCTATGTTATACTAGCATTATGCTAAGTCACTCTAATTCAGGCTGATTGCTGATACATGTTAGCGTCAAGTTATCTTAGCATTATTCTACTTCATACTGGTATAATGCTAATTCATTCTAAAACATGTTACCATCACTGACTCAAAGATATCAAAATGTCTGATATCAAAACTAAATCACACTGGCATCATGCTAAAACATGTTAGAATCATATTTAATAATGCTAGCATCCTGTTAAAACATGCTAACATCATTGTAACATTCCGGCCTGAGATTGATTGGTGAGGGAGCCTGGCCGATCTGTGACACAGATACAATATGTACAATAAGACAACAAAGAATCAAAGTTTAACATACAGTTCTGCTTGTGAATATTTCAAAAATGAATTTCTTTCAAAGATCTAAGGCCTCAAACTTTTTCCATGAAGTATTGGTATTGTCATGATTCTGTCACCACTTCCTGTTTAGACTTATTTTGTCTACTAGTTTCCTGTTCCTGGTTTCCATTACCTCCCCCTAATTATCCTCATTGGTTTCACCTGTGGTACTAACTATATAAGCCAGTCTCACTCTTGCCTCCCTGCCGGATTGTCTCATCAGCTTGCTTGGTGAACTTTGATTCCTGTGTTATTTCTGTTTCCCCCCCAAATCAAGAGCTAGTAAGTTTGTTCCCTGTGGATCTGTTACTCTAAATTCTGGACTGTCAATTCTTTTTGGATTTTGGTTTTGGAAGTGTGTTGCAGAGGAGGATAAGGAGAGTGGATTGTTTTGTCTTTGGAACTGTTTTTTGTTCTTCTGCCCATCTATTACTCACTCGGTGTGCTTTCTGGAGAACTCTGTTGGACCCTCCTGTGTGGCACAGTGGTCTGTGTCTCTGCCAGTCACGTGGAAGGCTGGGCACCTTGAGGAACCATCCAAGATCTGTCAACTTGTTAGTGACCAGACTGTCATCTGATCCTCTACTGCCTTTGTTGTCCCCTGCCTACCTCACTGTCACCAGTCCCTGGCCTGGAGAACACCTATCATAAACTTAAGAACATTTCTGACAATAAATCCTTCTAAAACTTATCCATTGGTGTCTGTAATTTTTTTTTTGGGTCCAGTAATAATTCGCTAACAGGTATAGTGATTAGTTCTTCCTCAAAATTGCTAATAATCTTAACTTGGTACCTTTAAGTGCTCTTATGTTTCCAGGAAGACTAATTAATCCTGCCCACACCAACATCTGGAACCCACAGTGGTGAAAACTGATCAAAGCCCTTGGTTTTTACAAGTGCTTTTTGTTTTTTGTGTGTAATAGTCATGTGTGTAATGTGTAATAGTCATGTGTGTAATGTAAAAATTGTTTTCTATTTTTGTTGGAGTTATGTACATTTGTTTCTATATCAAATTCAAACATGGTATAATGTTGGCAATGGTACACATACTAAATGTATGTGGTAGTATAATGTTTTGGTTTATTATGTCACAGTCACTGTTCTAGGATAGAGAACCAACAACAGGACAGAGGTCAGGAAATACCTGAGGGAAACATTATAACACAAAAATATGGAAACATTGACTAAACCCAGTTGGTTCAAGTGTAAAGTTTACAAAGGACACTTTAACTTCACTTTTAAGAATAAGTGCTACAAAGATTACACATGGGCCTATTACAGAAAATGAAGTGCTTTCTATTGTGCCAGAGCCTTTAAAATAAAGATGTCCCTCTTGGCCAATATGGCTGATGGGGCCTTTATCAGTGAGGCCTTCTGAAATGAGCAAAAGCAGTAGAGAAATTAACTCTGCATGCAAGAATCAGGCACATATTCAGGCTGATTTTTTGTACACAAAGCAGAACCTACATATACACAGGTGGCTGTAGTTTTTGAACTACAACAGGCTGCTAGGCATTCTGTCTTAAAAAGTGTTACACTGAACAGTATCTTGTAAGACAGGGAATAGCCTTTAGGGCTCAGACATTACATGAGGGACATTTTTACCATCTTTTGATGTTTAGGCAGAGAGTGCTTCCATTCTTTCAAAGTGGCTTTAAAACAGCCAGTTTTACACCAGTGCAATGCAAAAAAAGTGTTGCAATTATTACATCTGTACATGTTCTTCAGTCAACAATCTTAAATTAAACAGTAGATGTATCTGGGAAAGTGCAGGAATCTGCTTGTGATATGTAGTTCATAATTTGATACCACATAAAGAATTAGTCTAAATTTGTTAGTCTGTATAAAACACCATAAAACCATTTAGATGGTTTTCATAGATGCACTCACAAGACTAAACATACCTCTATCAGGTTAAAAGGGAACACATAAAAAAAAAAAAACAAGCCATTATTAGCATTGTACCATCATTGTGACATGTTTGCTTTCTGGTTCATAACTCCTTGCAATAGGTACAGTACAGTTGTGTACTGACACTGACACGACCATGATGGGTCTCATCAGCAAGAACGACGAGTCAGCATACACTGCCTGGTGTAAAGCCAACAACCTGTTTCTGAACGTTGATAAAACTAAAGAGATAGTTGTTGACTTCAGAGGAGCACAGAGTGACCATTCTCCACTGGACATCGATGGCTCCTCCGTGGAGATCATCAAGAGCACCAAATTCTTTGGTGTTCATTTGAAGGAGAACTTCAACACCAGCACCATCAGCAGGAAAGCCCAGCAGCACCTCTACTTTCTACGAAGGTTGAGGGAAGCCCATCTTCCTTCCCCCATCCTCATCATGTCTTACAGAGGGACTATCGAGAGCATCCTGAGCAGCTGTATCACTGTCTGGTTTGGGAATTGCACTGCTGCGGACCGTAAGACCCTACAGCGGATAGTGAGGACAGCTGAAAAGATCATTGGTGTCTCTCTACCTTCTATCACGGACATTTACACCACACGCTGCATCCGTAAAGCCACCCCACACACCCTTCACACAAGCTGTTCACCCTCCTGGCATCCGGAAAAAGGTACCGAAGCATTCGGGCCCACACTATCAGACTGTCGAACAGCTTCTATCCACATACCATGAGGTTTCTTAACAATAACTGAACTCAGTTCTCACACACACAGACTATGTTCACTATACAAATACACACGGGTATATTAACTTCTGCTGCTAAATGTTTAAGGACTATGACTAAATGTTGATGACATTAACTTCTGCTGTTAAATGTTTATACCAACTTCTGCTGCTAATGTTTACCGACAATACAGGTATGCACTGTCACTTTATGCCACTCTATAAATGCACAGCCACTTTATCCATACATTGTTATAGCTTATCATACGTCTTTGCTCAATGCCATAAACTGCACCTTAGTCTGCGCTATATTTTATGTATCAGTCCTGTGGCATATTGTATTGTTATATGGTACTGTCGTCGTGCACTTGTATGTAGCTTTGTGTTAGTCTTTTGTTGTGTTATGTAGCTCTTTATTGTCGATGTAGCTCTTGCTGTTATGTGGCTCTCTGTGATGTGGCTCTTTGTTGTTTTGTGTAGCACTATGGTCCTGGAGAAACGGTGTTTCGTTGCACTATGTGTGGCATCAACTGTATATAGTTGAAATGACAAGTTTGGAAGAAATGGCAACAGGCACATTAGGCACAGTGGCAATAGACCTCCTAGAAACATTTAAACAGGTTAAGACCTGTAGCCTTCTGATGTCATTTACATTTATAGTAGGAATGCGTGAATGTATAACACCAACACAGGGTTCAAAGTACTTTAGCAAATCGAACGAATTTGAAGCAGCAGCAAAGACTATTATCTTCTGAGGCCTAGATGCATTGCTGATGTAACACATTCCTATATCAAACACACACACACATGCACACACGCACACAACTGAAAAATGTTTGTCTGTTGACAAATCATTTTTAGAGTCTTGTAATATTGGGAGTTCTTCTCAAAGGACACTTTAATATCATCTGACCCATATCTAGAGTTAAGCAGAGAAACACTCAGTGTTGAGTTGTGCATGTTTCATTTAAAATACTCAATACTCATGTGCAGCACCTACTTAAATTTTAAGTGCATCTTCATACTAGTGATTTTAGTGTGGATTGTTGTCAGTTTGGTTGGTGTGAAAGCTTTCCAAACTCACACATCAGCGAGTCCCCTTAAGACCATGGTCTGGGGTACAAGCTACATTATGGTTCACAATTGATGTGAAAGCAATCTGAACTAACTTGTAGAAATGAACCACTATTGATGAGGTATAATTAAGCTATTATAGTCTAATGCATTTCTTATAGCCACTTATCCCTGCTGTCAGCAAGCAGTACGCATACTTCTCTTTCAGTGCATACAGTGTTAGTACAGTATATAATGTGGCAGACAGACACAGTTCTTCACACTCTTTTGTGTGTAACTGTAAATGCTAAATGTTGAAAGCAAATGGACAAAAAAAATGCACTGTTATTGTTGTTTTAATTCTTCCTAAACAGATAAATGTATGTTCCAGTCAAGGGTGAAGTCAGAATATGCTGAAACAATGATTTGGGAAAAATATCACGTTATGTATTATTAAACTATGTTGTGGCGCTTTGTGGCATAGGAGAACTTTAAACCCCTAGACAAAGATTAAAAAATGAACAAGATGCCACATTATCAATATAAATGGGGGAAGTGCAATGCCCAATATATTAGCTCTAGCAAAGGAAATTACACCTTTTAGTAGAAAGAGCCAATTGTCAATCGATGAACAGTAACAATCCTTACAGTACAGAGTGTTGCAATAGCTGAAGCGACGCCGAAAACTGCCTTCTGACAAACAAAATTTAATGAACACAACTCAAGTTAGGGTTTACCCTAACTTGAGTTCATCCTAAATATCGTCGCTGTCGGGCGGAATCCTTGTAACTCCATTTTTGGGCTTTGTTGTTTTTTTCATAAATCAATACTATCGGTCAATCCGCACATGGCTGTATACATTTTAGAAATGATTAATCAATGAATGGTGTTGAAAATAGCTTGGGACTGTCTGAGACTCTGCCTTTTCTTTACTCCACGAAAGCCTTGCAGCATTACTTTTCATTAATTCTCGAAATTGAAAAGTCGCAACGATTAAAAAATCCTCGTAGAGCAACACGTTATCTGAGGTAAATGTCCTTAAAACACTGGTTATTCATGATTCAAATGTGTATCAGTTATGTTTAAAACCTTGTTTAAAAGTTTAAAAACAGTTTGGGTGCAGATTAATTTCCGCCTATTCATTTTATCATTTAATTTGCATCACTCATAGCTCTTAAACGTTTAAAACAGAGTTCAGGAAGATGTATGTAACCACAATCATTAGCTCTGATTAGCTCTTAAAGCCTTGTCTCTTGTTAAAAGGCTCAACGCGACCGCAGACTTTGATAAACACGACGTCTGTGTCCGTACCATTCTTATCAATGAGAGCGTAAACTTCTATTTCCCTGCTCCCAAATATTATGGTATTATCAAATATTATTTAATCTGAGATCACGTATCTCAGATTAAACATGCTTTTGGGGAAATGTTGTGCTAATGTTGGTACACAACAGTATATGATAGCAATATAAGGTATAATACCAACTTTAACGATACAATGTTTAATAACAAAAAATATGCATTTTTTTTCCTTAAAAATGATGATTTTGGAGATACGTGGATTCCGTCCAACAGGACTCGGTCTTGTATGACTGAAATAGCTGCCCAGAGGCACTGCAAAGATGGGTGTCAAGAGATTTTTTTTAAGGATACTTTGCTCTAGAGTTTTAGCTGAGTGTGGCTGACAGATGGTGTGTGTACACTCACAAAAAACATTCCGTTCATTTTTTAAAGACAATGTATTTTTAATCTAGTATGCAACCACCTGAGATTCAAATAGAGATTCTCCAGTTTTGTTGTCATAGTATCCGACAAAGCAGCTCTATTTTGTCCCTTAATGGGCAAAAGGGTCACCTATCCAATCTAACCATCATATCATCTGCCCCGTCACCCTATTCTATTTTCTACAACATGGGTGCCCAATCTGAACCATCAAGGTTATACTAGGCAAAACGTCCAGGCAGGCATCATAGGCCATGAGGCAAACTGGAGCTAAAGATTTCAAGACAGAGCTCCTCCTTTTTGAGCCTACCTAGCAAGTCATTGCAACATATTTTAGGCTCTTCAACAATAATACCATCCAAGTTAGCAAGAAACCTGGGAGTACAGTTTGAACATTGTCAGCTAAACATGGATCACATCACAAAGACCACTTGATCAGGCAGGTTTATGCTTCACAACATCAGAAAAAAATCAGACCATTCCTGGGTGAGTATTCGATGCAGATCCTTTTCCAGCTCTCGTCACTACATTACCTTGTCTAGTCTAGTCTAGTCTAGTCTAGTCTAACCAACCTGCATGTGAAACACCTTCAACAAATCCAGAAGAGCACACATTACACCTTTTTTTCTTAATTGGCTACTAATTCCTGCAACAAGATGAACGCACAGATGCTTGCATAAAAAATCTGCAGTCAGTAAGTGAATACCCCACTCTCCCATGTGATTGAAGTTGAAGTGGGTAATTTCTGCACCAATGGTGTCAAACAAGATAACAAAATTGATTGTTTTCAAAGATTTCAGAATAACCGAAAAGATAAAAACTAAGGTAAACTAGTAAACTAGGTAAACACCAAATTAAACTAATTATATTAAGCAGATGTTGTCATGGATCTGTCAGGCTCCAACACCACCAAATCAATCTGCCAAGCTCTTATTTCAACCAATCACAACACACTCTTTCAGCAGAGTTCTGATCACTCACACCTGCCACCACTCACCAACTCATTAGCACACCAATATAAGCACACACCTAGCCTAAATTCATTGCTTGGCCTTGTTTTATGATAAGGACTCCTTAATCTTCATTACTAAATGGCATTGGTACTTGTATAATGGATTTCTCCATTTGTTGTGTCCTAATGTGGATAATATACTTATCTGCTTATTCCCCATCATCACTTCTAGGTGTGTGCCACCATCCAGTCACTCTTCACCAATCCATGATCTTTTGTATCTGTAAGGACATTCATATTCAGTTCCATCTTTCAGTTTGCATCACCTTTCCATTTAATCATATGCTTAAATGATTTTCAATATTGGTTGTAAATAGTTACCATTAACTGCATTCATCTGAGTAAACAAAGCAATATGACTGTATAAGGGTGGAGTAATATTCACAACTTTGTTTAAAAGATTGCTTTAACAAGATTATTAACACCTGTTTAAACCCTAATTCCAATGATACTATAGTTATGAAACGTTTATAAGGGAGAAGTGAATTTGTGATTTAATGACTACAGTACCATAATTTGAAGTACTTATTAAACACTTTAATAACTAATGCAGTATGAATATACTGTACTTTGGCTAAGCACAATAGCCAGTTGACAAAATTAGTAATCTATAATTATGCATGTGTGTGTACTGATGACAACTGAAAACAAAAGTGTTGGTTTGGTATTAAATTAAACCAAATTAATCTGGATTGTGAAAACAAAGATAAGAAATAAGAGTATCAGCGGTTAGTGAATTCAACCCTGCCAAATCTCAGTTCTGTTTGATATCTCAGTAACCACTTCTTAAGGACAGAAGGCCACAGCTTATACTTCAGTGCAAACTGATCTATATTGATGCTATATAAAGAAAGAGACAGGACAATCTAAGTTTACATGCCCCAGTTTCCACAGTAAAAACTTTTTTAAACTTCAGCTTAGTTAAGATGAGCAGAATAGAACAAAAGCTTTTTGAAAATAACAGATAAGAACAGACTTCCTGAAACATAAGCCGGACATGACTTCCTAGCGAACGTTTTCAGTTGCTTGTCACAAAGGATTTACAGCAACACTGTTATTGCTGTTAAGGAGCAGAAGAGGGTTCAATTCAACCAGCAGCCAAGTATGATGGTATATGAAATGACTAATAACGCAGATATTTATAGCTATGTTTGGGTTTGCATATCTATTTTCAATTACTGTTGTTTTGTTAATTACAAAAAGACACAGTTTTGCTCATTTTACCATTTCCAGATTCTTATGGTCATTATTTTCTCAGATACAGTGTATTCAGAAAGTATTCAGATCCCCTTTTTTCAATTTTATGTTGCAGCTTGATTCTACAATCATTTAAAGTATTTTTCCCCTCAATTGACACAAAATGAGAGTGAAAGCAATTTTAGAGTTTAATTTCTGTTAATTAAACAAAAAAAAAAAAACATGAAACTGTTTTATAAATATTCAGGCCCTTTACTTAGTACTTCATTGATGCACCTTTGGCAGTAATTACAGCCTCGAGTTTTTTTAGGTTACTCTTTGGGTATTACACAACAAGCTTTGCACACCTTGATTAGGGGATTTTCTGCCAGTCTTCTTTCCAATTCCTTAGGCTCTGTTAGGCTGGCACTGCCACCATGGTGGGTAGGTGATAAAGGGTGTCTGGTATCCTCCAGACGCAACACTTAGAATTGAGGACAAACAGTTTATTCTTGGATTCAGCAGACCATAGAATCTTGTTTCTTACAGTCTGAGAGTCCTTCAGGTGTCTTTTTGCAAACGCCAAGCAGGCTTTGATTTGTTTTGCGCTGTGGAGAGGCTTCTGTCTAGCCACTCTACCATAAAGCCTAGATCGGTGGAGGGCAGCAATAAAGGAAGCAATGTTCTTCTGGAACCATCTCCACACAGGTTGTCTGAAGCTTAGTTAGAGTGATCATCTCACTACCCCAATTGCTCAGTTTGGCTGGGCAATCAGCTCTTGGAAGAATCCTGGTTGTCCCAAACTTTGAAAACAATCCTGTTGTGTATCTGAAAATTACAGATACCACTGTGCTTGTGGAAACCTTCAGTGCAGCAAAAATTTTTGTAGCCTTTTAAAGCTCTGTGCCTTGTAGTAATCCTATCTCTGAACTCTACAGGCAGTTCTTTGACCTCATGGCTTGGTTTTTGCTCTGAAATGCATTGTCAACTGTGAAGCCTTTTTATGGAGAGGTGTGTGCTTTTTCAAATCATGTCCAATCAATTTATTTTACCACAGGTGGATTCCTATCTAGGTATAGAAACATCTCAGCAATAATCAAGAGAAATGAGAGGCACCTGAGCTAAAATTCCAAGTATTGTTGCAAAGGGTGTGAATTCTTATGGCAATTAAATTTTTTAGTTTTTAAATTAGCAAAAATTTCTAAAATTCTGTTATCACTTTTTCATTATGTGATACTGAGTGTTGTTTAAAAAAAGGTGAATTTAAACAATTGTAGTATCAGGCTGCAACATAACATTAAAAAAAGTAAAGAGGGCCTGAATACTTTCTGAATGCAGTGTAAACCCTATAAGTGCATTAAGACTTAAAAGCTTTAAAGTTTAATTTCCTGAAGAATATCTTAGAACAAAATATGCGTCCTATGAGTTTCATTGATAAGACCTGCAGGCAATAAGGCAGGGGGATCATTTAGCAGATAATTACAGAGCATGACTGCAAACATTCTGCCTACATTTTTTAATTATTTTGATAAATCCAAGATAGAGATGCCTCTCAAAAGGCCACAACTGCTTAATGTCATTACGTTTTGGAACAGAACGCTAATGGGAATTTTAAACGGCGTGTTTACAGTGAAAACAAGGATCCCTCTGACCTGTCGATGCCTCCCTCTCTAACACAGCCTGTTGTTAAACAGAATCCTATTGCCTGTCACAGGTGAAGCACAAGGCTATTGCTCTTTAATAAGACAGTCAGGAGGCAATCAGGGCTTAAAGCCTGAACCATTGTCTTGAGGCTAACTATAATTTGTTCATGCTGTCTTAATGTGGCATTCTGTCTTTTCCAAATTAGAAATAAACTGCTTCACCTTAGGGCACAAAAACATGGTAGAGACAAATATTGATTAACCAAAATGAACACTGAGGCAAGGTCTGTTTAAGTGACTGTTGAACTCTCATTCTCACCCAGTACTGGACATTTTCAACTAGCACCTAGAAGCAAACTCTGAGCTCACTCAGTTTCTCTCAACATTTTCTAAAACCACTTTCTGCTCGTACTTCCTGAAAGTCATTCATGTGCAATTGTGGCACACATATACACAAGTTCAAACTCTGCCATAACAGTGTCTGTGCAGTCCCACTCTGATGAGGTCACTAAAGGTGTGTCATAGCATTGCAGGGTTGAGGCACAGATTGAGTTCCACTTCACTCCCCATACTCTTTGTGACAAAGGTGTCGGCATGGTCGTCACGCCAGTAAAAACCTGAAAATCTTGGGTGCTAAAGGGTAAAGCTTACACTTATGACACTTCCTTTAAACTGATTCAAAGATATTGTGTGGAATTTTAAGTTCTGTAGTGTGTTTAAAAATAATATGATATACTATATAAGAATATTAATTTATAAGAATATTATATAAGAATCATATCATTGTATATTATATACAAATCCAGCACATTCTATAACAAGTATTATTTACATAGAAAAGTGGCGTGTTCATTTTTAAAAAGAATGACAGCTTAAATTTCTCAGTTTTATTAATACTGTGGTCAGGAAGGCGTTTGCAAATTTTCTAGAAATCTAGAAAATTTTCTAGAAATTTTCTTTGCAAATCTAGCAGCTTGTGTTTTTTATAACATCCAAGAGGATTATTTTAAAGCTAGATGATTAAACACTTTATGTGCACTTTATTTATATAAATTATGTAAAATGTCCCTTCTAGTTCTCATTCGTTTCACTATGTACTTGTATATGGCTTAAATGACAATAAACTCCATTTGAAACTTGAAACACAGATCAACTCTGGTTTCAACTGGAAGTTTTATCAGTGTGTGAACACTGGTCCATCTGGTATCAAACATTTTAAAGCAACAGATCAAAACACATTTGGTTTTCAGTAGAGGATATGTAATTAAAAAAGAGTTAAAGCAGAGTTACACATCTTCAATCTGCTGCCCCAAGGGTGATAGAGCTTAGCAGTTGACCAGATGTGTTCACCACTTTTATCCTTATCACACATTTAATAGGATGTGATGCCACATCTCACTCAGACTCTCTTCCACACCACCAAAAAGAAGCACAAAGTAAAAAATAAAGTGAAAGTGTATATGCATTATCAAAATCAGAACCTAAACAAGAGTGAAAGTGGACTTTCATTGGACTGCTCATTTAAATTGCTTTCTTCCTGGACTTTAAATGAGTGATTGTTGGTATTTGATCTGCATCTATTTCTCTGTTATGTGAGTTTGTGTCAGAGATACTGGACACAAAATGTATGCCGATGAAAGAGGCATGTTCTGTTTTGTGAGAAATCTATATAAGAGTTTGAGAATTACCTAGCCTTGCTTTACTGGAATATGGCCATGCTGTTACAAAAATGTGTTAAATGGGTTATGCTTTGCCTTGTAGGGAACATTAAATCTTGTGATAACTACAGCATGCATCACCTCACAAAATGTACGTGCATAGGGAGGCAGATACTATGAGGTATGGTTGTTTAATAGTGGAGTTTTGAATAAAACTGGAGTATTTATGCTGCTTATTCACTTATTCATTTATTCACTTTTTTTTATTTCAGAGATACTAATAAGTCTAGGCAGAAACAGGCCTAACAGGTACACTGTACACATTAATTGTACTGTGGGGAAATGCACTCCCAATAAAAAGCACAAAAGTAGATCTTTAATTCTGTTGAAACTGATTAAAAAAACATTTAACTTTATTAAAATTCTATTTGCATGCATCTGATATTCACTTAAATAAACCAAAACCAAAAATCACAGCAAACTCAAAAGACAGCACAACAATAAAAAAACTAACTACATACATAATACTGAATGCAAAATTCAATATACAGTATACAACTACAAAATACTGTATGGTTCTTTACATGCAAAAAAAGAAACACAATTAGAATAACAGTCTTTATTTTCTTTCCTGTCAAAGCAGTTTAGTTTATAAGCACACAGGAAGTTTCTGTAAATAAGCACGTTTACATTGTTGTACACGTCATTATACACGTTTGTGTCCTCATAAACCAAATATTCACAACTCCCCTGACCCCCACCCTCCTCGCACAACAACCCTCCACCCCCCACCCCCAAAAGCCTTCCTACTATTGTCTATTAATCGGACAAGACTAATAATTGCCATCTTGTCTTAGTGGACGTGCACACACTGTGAATTATAGATGAGGTTGAGGAAGTCATGGTCCTGAAGAGTAATGGAAAGCCTAATCAGTTAGAACAAATAAAAGAAAGAAGATAACCCTAATCACTAGGGACTGACACTAAGAGACTGACACATGTACGCCATTATATACAATTCATTCTGTCCCACATTTGCTAATAGTTCTGTTTGTAGCCTGGTTAGTTGGCTGGTTCTGTTATCTAACGTGCCAATTTTTTAGGCATGTTGCCATGAAACAGAAAATACAGTCTAGTGGGATAACAACATGTCCTAAGGTTAGCAATAGATGGTTCAGTCAGAATAAACTTGAATACAAAGGCTTAAAATTATGATGTGTCCCAATACAGTTATTGTTTGCAAGTTGTGCCCTAAAATGTTTTGCCAGGTAACCTAAAAAAGTATCATTTTTTTGTCAATATATTATTAAATGTGACTAAAAAAACCTGACTACTTTAGCTTAAACCAACAAAAGTACATTTTAAAGGTAACAATTTCATGTCACATTTGGGTGTATGAATGTTTGATTTTCTTTTACTATAACAATAGTAGACATTTAAAGGGGTTTGTCTAGTGAATGACTAAGTGGAAGTTAATTTGCTGAGGACAACTCATTGCCAGGCTTTCCACGTTTATGCCTAAGCATTTATCACTCAATAACCAGCTGTTTATACACAGCTTGATATCTCTCAGTGCCTTTCTGAATTTCTAGAGAAAAACAACCGTTTAAAGAACAGATGCAAGAAAAATAATTAAGACGATTTGAGGATTCTCCAAACAGTCTAAGCAAAAAATGACCAGTGTTAAAGCTTTGCAGGAAAAAAATATTATCTATTAGCCCTATTCTTTTGCATTCAAAAGATTTTCTTTGACTGCAGCAACTGTGTATTTGTATTGCACATTTATCATGGCAAAAAAGGGCCAAAAGCAAAATGTGATATGATGGTGTTTGTTACATATTGATGAGGTTTATCATCTAGTGCCCTGGTTAATTAAATTAATCAAGACTTTAATGACTAATGTTTTTTGTGTTGGGGGGCAGTTGTGGCCTAATGTTTAGTGATTTAGACTAGTAACCCAAAGGTTGCAGGTTTGGTTCCCACAGCTGACAGGAAATGACTGAGGTGTCGTTTGCTCCAGGGTGCTGCAGTGATAGGTGTCCACTGCTCAGGGTGTGTTTATGACTTGCAGTGTGTGTTCACTACTCATGGAATGGGATACATGCAGGTCACATTTCACATATACATCACTTTCACTTCCCTGTTCTGTAGATTAATAAAGGATGTGTTCTCAGACAACAATATACTAAACAAAAAGTGAGAAAGTGAGGAAGATCATTTGTTACATGGTATGAATCTAGTATGAAAAACAATGCAGCTGTTTAAACTCAACAAGTTGCACTTGAACACACTGCTGAAGTAAACATTGTGTCACATTATATGAAAGGTTTGGGCCATTTATGATGGTGTCATTTATGTGTTGGGTTGTAGGGTAGCATTTTTAGGGAAAACCAAGGCAGAATAAAAGAAACAGTAAATTGAATAACCTGTTGTAGAATGTCTCTCAGTAAACGTTGACCCACTAAAGATTATCTGACCCTGGTAGCATTTAAACAGACCCAGCAGTGATCAAAGGGCACACTACAATGCGGCTCCACTCCTGCTGGCAAAGCTTAGGCTTATTATTATGTTTTGTGGAAACCCACAGTGGATGTCCTGAAGCATATACTAGTGTAGTGTGTGGCAGGTTATGACAAAAAACACAGAACATTACAAACCTATCACATCCTCACTACGGCTCATTGGCTTGCCAGTGTGCACTCTTAAACCCATTAACAGTTGATGTGTTATGAGAGAGTTAAAGTTAGAGTTGATCTACTTTTCATGCTTCAAGCACCAAACAGTATTGTTTAATCTCTCCACTTCCTTTTCTTGCTCTCTTGCCTGTAATTCTCTTTCACCTCCTTGGCTCAACTTTTGATTCAATTGACCAGAAATACCATGTCTGCTAAGAGTCTGTAACCTTTGGTATGGAACATTTTGAAATAAATTTTTTCAATGGCCAAAGAATCTTTCAGTTAAAACTTTTTTTTTTTTGCCTTTGCATTTCTTCACTGCAAAGAACCTTAGGAAAATTACTTCTGTGCTACTTATTCTTCATGAAACCTTAAACTCCAAACTAAAAAAATGTCTTTAAAGACTTTAGGAGAGTCTTTGAAGAACCTTCTTTTTAACAGGACTGAATGAGAATGAGAATTTACCAAGAATGAGAACATGACGTGTACACCTCTATAAAATAATGATGCATCACAAAAACAGATCATACTTAATATTTAACATACCTAAGACATACCATAGACACAAAAAATAGATCATGGTGGTATTTACATTTTTGTTACAGTATAATTAATCAATAATGCACAGACTTCTTTTAAAAATATCATGAGACTAGTTTAATATGAAGATGTCAAGATTTACACATATTAAATGTTTCTCATGGATTACTGTAAAAGATGATATTGTTCATAAAAGTTGTGCTCATATATCATATGATTGATGACCTTCCTTCATAAATTACAACTGTATAAATTCCCATATAAATTTTATCTGGGCATAAAATAAACCAGATGACTAACCAAAAATTCAGTTTATAAATATCACTTTTTTGATATGTACCATATATAGGCTGTGAAGTGCAGACATATAGAGTATACAGTGCATCCGGAAAGTATTCATAGCGCTTCACTTTTTCAACATTTTTTTATGTTACAGCCTTATTCCAAAATGGATTAAATTCATTTATTTCCTCA
>JAZGTK010002937.1:0-29314 GCA_036877625.1 Ambastaia sidthimunki | reverse complement strand
AAATACAAACAAACAAATTTTTTGTTGCATAGAGCTCCAGAACATCAACAACACTGAGTATTATATTCCCCTCTATGATTTTTTTAAAAATGTTGGATTGAATAAAAATAAAATCACATTTAATTGGTCAATGACACGCGACAGCCATGAAAAGGAAAAAAATTCTGATATCTTGCATTAGGGTGTGGTGCTAGCAGTTTGGCAAGAATTTTCGCATTCAGTGATGCCTCTGTACTGCCGCCTCATTGTCATAGAAAATAAATCGGAAACTTGTGGTTTCTATGTAAAACGGTCTTTAAAACAATCTGGAGTAACTTTCTCTTCATGATCAGGCCACAGGTGTTGTTTAGCTGTTGAACATGCAGACAGGCCTTTCAGTTCTTGGCTAATTCTCCTCAGAAGTCCTGTTTAATGGAGCTTGCCACTGGCACTCTATGCCTTTGTTTTGAATTGTTTGCCTTAATTTCCTTGCTATATTTAGCTGCAGAATTCCCCAGCTGTGGCGGAAGGCAGGTGTTTGCGGGTCCCTGAGGGGAATTAGTTGGGGCCACTGACATCATGTTCTGAACTTATTGGGCCCCGGGCAGGTCCCGTGAGCCGCAGCAAGACAATGGCGTATGCAGGGCAGGTAAGGCAGCAGGGGTCCTGACAGGGCCACCTGTCTCATTCCCTGCTCCTGTGGTCCCTTTTGATTCCTGTCAAGCATTGATCAAAGCAGCGGCCTGTTGCAGTGTGGTCTCGCCAATGGCCCCTTAAGCACTTTTAGTGCAAAAGACTCCAACTCTGAGTCATGACAGCAGCAGTGACAGGCTAAACCCTGAACCTCAGTGTTGTTCTTTCTACCTTGACTGCTTTAAACCACCAACTGAGTTTACACCTCTGTCACCTACTTAGTAGAGATGCAAATTATGAGAAGCATGAAAGGATAAGGAAGGTAATTACCCAGTAATTTCTCATAAAAATACCAGTTATCAAGTCAAAGTCTTTAGGAGAAGGGATCAGGAGATACTTGACAGATGTGTGGTGCATTAACACCTTGTGTGAACTGTGGGGTAAAAGACCCACCCAGGAGTAACACAAGTGGAGCTTTGTTCATTGTTTAGTTACCATGAACATGCTGATTTAAAGGTGAAGTGTGTGATTACTTGAGCACTTACAGCATCAAACAAAATGGCTGTTTCTTAAAGTGCCCCCAAATGACATTTTGGGGTTCAGACTTTGTTTATCTGAACAATGAAAGATGATCTTTTTCATTATATTAACATTAGTAGTTGTTTTTATTTCTATTTGGTGCTGCCAGTGAAATTACACACGTCTTCTTTTCACATTGTATATACACAGTGTATTCTTGTATTTTGAGAATAAGGGAATATGACAGCTGTAACTCTACTAGAAAGGCTATGGTGAAACATCTGTTCAGACAGAAGCATTAGTGAGGCAGTCATTGTTTGAGATTATCCTAAAGTTGTTCAGTATGGTTCAGGTCTACAATTTGTGAACCATGTCTATATGGACCTCGCATTGGGCACAAAGGCATTATCATGGTGAAACAGAAAACGGCTCTTTATAAACTGTTGCACAAGTTGGAACAATATGAAGGTTACTGCTTTGGAATATATTTGGAATATATTGGAATATAAGACTAGTCTTCACTAGAATTAATAGGCATAGCCAAATGGGTGTTCATATACTTTTGGTTGTGTTGTATATTTTTTTCAAATCTGTTTTTAACACTAATTCTTGTGCTTCACACTACAGGAGGGTACAGGATGTTGTATTGATTGATTGCTATTACATTATTTTTTTTAATGATCTTGGAAGGTTACGGAAAGTATTAATTGGATTCCAGTGCATTTCAAAAAGATGTATCTTACCATTCGTCCTGCCTCATTGTTATGCCTGTTCATGGCAGACCGTGCATCTGGTCGGTTCTCACGAGCGTCAGCAAACTCCCGAGATACAAGAACCCCAAATTCAGCATCCTCACTGCAGCCACCCCACTTCCATCCTTCTCCTGGTGGGCCTTTATGGTGGGAGTCACAGCCACACATTGTGGAGGTCCCTTCTGCACACGATCGGGTGACTGCAAATGCCACTCCGGCTGAGGCAATGGCATGTACAAATGCAGACTCTCTTGTGGCTAGAGAGAAGAAAAAGAATGATTTTCTTTGGTGGTCCTTAGAGTAGACATAGTCTTTTACATAGTGAACTGTCTACAGAATCAGTGTTTTAAGGCATCATAGGCATGCTGTAGACAGCACACTAACTTAGATCACAGAGTTTTGAAACAGAGCTACAGTAAAGTCTTTCCTGAGGCCCTTATCTAAGGTTTGAAGGAGATCCCTGCATCTTTACTTGTGGTCCTGCTGATAGTCTCTGTCTGTTCTATATCTTAAGGGCACAGATCATTTTCTGTCATAGATTCTGGAATACAGACGAGTTGTTTAAGTGCAGCGTCATAAGACAGCTATCTCTTTGACAGCGCATGGATGTGTCGTCTCAAAGGTGTGCTGGTTTCTCTCTGGATAGTGTTTCGGGAGCTCTCTCTCTTCCCCCTCCAACTCCCACCAATCTGAACCCTGCGGCCACGTGTGCGAAAGCCAGCAATAAGTCTGCGTGTTTGGTTTCTGAAGGCATGTGCTGAGAGATGGAGTTACGCCCCCTTTGAATGCAACAGCTTATTATGTAACCAGACACCATCGTTTCACAATCACAGCACACTTACTGTGGATCACCAGTTCTCTGTGTCCCTTCTTCTTCCCACAGGAGAAAACGAGACTTAAACAAATCATCCTACATCATCAACCCAAACAGTTGTGTAGCTCTAACTAGGTTCTCTGCGTCAGAGGACTATCAGGTAATCAGCTCACATTGATTATGAGAATGATGTGAATTGCATTCCAGCATTGTATTACTCATTGCATCATTGCATTGTATTACGCCAGCATCTCATTGTTTACTATGCTCTTGATGCATGTCGTGGTAACATACTTAAAGTTTCTAGTACATTGATTTTTTAATAGGCAGGGTCCAGAATTAACACTCACCAATAAAACAGTCATTTCCAATTAGCCGTAACATGCATGCATGATTTAAGTTTGATTTCATGCAAGATTGAAATGAATGGTAATTATGGTAGTCAAAACTTACTTTTGGACCTTGGTAATTGGTCTGTGATGACAGATCAGGAGATAGAGTGCCATCATGTCAACTGTCCTACAGTTTTAGTTTTATTGAGCAAAATCTTGTATTAAGGACACTCTGGATGTCCATTGCACTATAGCTTTTTTTCTCATAAATTTGCAGACTCATGTTGCCCCTTGTATTCTTGTTCTATTCTTGCAGGAAGCTTATTTTCACACACATATACAAACAGTCCTTAATAAAGTTTGTGTTTGGGCGCACACCTCTCTGAGTTTGTGGCCAGAAGGAGGCCCAGTTGGTTCTGGCAGGCCCAATTGGGTTCACCACAACAGAAAACTGTGAGCTTTGGGCCCCAGGAGCTCTGGCCAAGGGCCAATAAGAGCGCAACTCTCGCTACCTGCTGAGTCCATGAATCCGCCTTTGTCTCTGTGTTGTCACACTGTATTACCCACACAAAAGGGCCCAGCACCCCTCACCCCATAGCCCAGTTCAGTGCTGCCCAGAGCAGGGGCTGGCATTTCCAAAAGGAGCAACCCCCCCTTCGCCTCTTGTGACACAAAAAAACCCACATACATCTCATACCAGCCACTATGCCAAAATATACCCTTCCTTTCAAAATCTTTTAGGACCCATCCAGTCAGGACCCATCCATAACGGTACCCCTCTCACTCAAACCCATGGGCCAATCCAAGGCTCTTCATCCTTATCTTCACCTCATGCTGTCTGATCCCTTTGCCCTCTGCCCATCACCCCCTCACCCTCTGTAGTTCCCCCTGCCTTCCACCTCTCTTCCTCAGTGATGAGGACGGATGGAGATTCCCTTTCAGCCTGCTTTCATGACACAGTCAAAAGGGCGTGTGAATGAGGCGTCCGTGGGAGCCGGGCGGTAAGAGGCACACAGGGATGGCTCATACTGGCCTTCATGCACAGTAGGGGTTGAAGTGAACCCTCTAGCCCTTTTCTATTGCTTGTAATCTCATTTGGCCTGCCTTCCCTTTTTCTCTCTTTCTGTGTCTCCCTCATTCACTGCTCATTCCTGCCCAGGTCCTGCACTGTTGCTAACTGCATTAGATCTTTACCAGTGGTACAGAGTAGCTGCAATTTGCTTTATGGTACAGATACTTTTTCTTGCATAGGGGCAACTTTAATAAACTAGTATTCATTCTGTATACTTTGTGCTCTACAGTCTGCCCTCTTACACTCACTAGACCAAGACATAGTTGACTATCAGCTTTACATTTGGTGCACATTGTAGGCTGTTCTAGGCCAGAACTAAATTCAAATATTTAAATATAATTCAAATATAAGCTGGCTTTTTGACGTGTCCTGTTATAAGAACAGAATCAGAATTATAAAATTGTTTAAAAGTAACAGTTTAAATGCCAAATTAACCACATTTATTTGTTGCTGAGTATTTTTTTTACTTCGAACAGTGATTATAACCATTTAGAATGTGTTTTTCTGATTGAGAAAGAGAGTGAAACGTATTTAGCATTCTTCCTGTCATGATAGTGTATCACTTATAGTCACTCTGTCGTGCTCTGTGCATGGAGTATTTTGTTACCAGTGCAATGAAAGTTATAAATTTCAGTAAAATATACATTTTAAGTACTAATACTATTTAGGTCATTGTTTATAGATAAAGTCTATTTTTTGTATGTCATTTTTGAGACTAAAGTTTTGGATACCATGTTTGGCAGACAGCTTCTAATTTGCATGTGTGCTGCTTAACTGTTACCTTTATCAAGTACTGGACCAAATATGGCTAAATTGTCCTTGATAGTCGTGCAGTTCCACCTGCGGCCACGGAACTGGTGCTGACACTCCTGGATTCCCAGTTTGACTCCCTCTGCTACACTGGGCATGATCTCAATGTAATTGCGGCAGAAGCGCAATTGTTTGGGCACCAAGCCAGGAATGGAGCCACACAGGATGGGTTGAGATCCTAAAGATGAGTACTGCTGCCCCAGAGCCAGGGACCTGAAACATAGGTGCAAAAGGGGATAATTAGATTAGACTTACTTTTCTTCACCCATGTCTGGGCACACAGAAATCTATGACTTTCTCTGGATGATCAAGATCTAATAATAAAAGCTTGGTGGCATGGTGCACTGCCTAAATTAGCTTAGCTTAAATTTAGCCAGGAGATTTCAGCCAGGAATTTGTGTGGTACACCAGAGCGCTAGGCCGTTGTTTAAATTGCCCATAGAACAGAATGGTCTTAATTCTAGCAAGTTGTATTTTTTTCCTTTAAAAATACTGAATGCTTGGAACATTTTTACTTTATTTTCTGTGTGATTGGTAGTTGACCATTTATTTGTGTATGCACTTATGTTCAGTGGTGATAACGATATCTGACAATTGGCATTCCTAAGACCTTTCCTTCTGCTCCAAACAGTGAGCTGGCATCTGCCTAAACATGGTTTCATCAACACTTTGTGGAAACAGGCCCAATGTACTAGTTATGCCAAAAACTATTATACTTTCACTCTAGTAATTATTTTAATTGCTTTTTCTGCCTAAAATAAAAACAAGGAGATCACACACACACACAATTGTTGTTATGTCCTTGTTTTAACATGCTTACTGTTATCATAGATGTATAAACAACTGCCCCCATACTTTCTTCTGGGTCTCATTGCTGTTACATTTATTGAATTTTTTGGGGTTTTTTTTATGTGTGTGGGTGTGGTTGTCTATTCGTTAACATATGCAGAACACACACATACTGATTTGCACATGCACACTCAATTTCCCTCTCACTCTGTCTGGAGCTGTAATAGTGTAAGTCAAATATTCAGTGGTATAAATCATGTTTGGCATTTGAAAAAGGTTCAGCTCTATAACGGAGGAATCTACTAAGACTTCTTTCCTCATATTTTCACAGACAATGCAATAAAACATATCTGGAACATCTGAACCCTGTGACTCCCAAATACAAATGTGTGTTATCTAAGTGTCCCCTAACATTATGCAACAATAAAAAAAATGCTGTTATAAAATGGGTAATCATGACTTTAAATTCCTATTTGATAAGCTTTTTTGAAGCAATATTACAGCCTTGCAATTAGCTAGTTCAGGTGTATTTAATAAGGGTTGGAGCTAACATCTGCAGGCCCTTGAGAAGGACTAGGCCCCCTGAGGCAATGTCTACAGTAATCTGGATACTTTTAACAGTTTTTGTTTAAAAATGCTCTTTGTCTACACTAATGTTTATGCGTTTTGCAAAAGTTGCTCATCCCCACTGAAACATGTGAAAATGCTTATGTTCCTGTAGTGCACTTAAAACATTTTAGTGTGGAGAAGGCCAGAGTTAGAGAGGATAATTAACTAAATTATGTGGTAGAATTAATTATGATTACTAATTTTAGCTACTTATTGTATTTTATATTGTTGTTGCCAGTTTGCATTACAATGATTTTACCAGGTTAAGGGGTTTAAGAGTACTCATTAAGAACATCCATTTGCCTGTTGTAAAACTCCTGTTCTTTAATACAGAATTTAGTTGGTTAGCATGTTAACGAGGGTAGGCTGTTGTCTCAGGGGAATGTGCGTGCGTGTGTTTGCATGACAGCAGTCACAAATGTGCATGTATTTTTTTTTCAACAGAGAGAACTGTATCCATGCTTTAATAATGAGATATGGTTCCTGTCAGCCCTGGCAAATACTCTCTCATCTGGGCCAAAGGTTTACCTGGTTCACCCTTTAGGCCAGCGGAGTATCACAACTTTTAGAGATCAGCCACGCACAATGACCTCAGGCCCCCCGCAGGGTGCAACCCTATCACTGCGCCAATCTCTCTGACAGATGAGTGCACTACTGCACCCCTTCCACACAAAAGCCCCACCATTGAAGTCAGGACAGAGGAATCCCCCTCCAAGGCTTCTTGGCTTTTGTCACTCCAGTTGTGCGTTCTGTCTGTTTGATGTTGTGTGAAACGACCACAGAGCTGGGAATCGTTAATAGGCTGCCCGTTATCAGAGAAACTGCGAGAGGTGGAGCCAGGATTCTCAGGTGATGCTGTCTTTGAAGCCATAGACCTGCGTCAGGTGAGTTATGGCATCATCAACCTTGTAATGGAGATGACGTCATAACGCTGTGTTTGTGTATGCGAGTGAAAGAGAAAGTGCGTCAGAGGTTCGTATGGAGGTAAAAAAAGCATTCACACTGCCGCACTGTCTTAAAGGCAATCTTTTCCAGAAGCATTTTTTGCTTACCCTGCCGTTAGAGGCTTAAGTGTGTACTTTTTTAAATGTAAATATTCTTTTTTCTATTCCAGCTTTAATATGCAGAGACAACTATATGTTAGCCATTGATTTCCATGAAAAGTGCACACACATTGTGTATTAGAACATTGTGCTGTTTGTTTCAGTATCCCTGATTGTCCAGTAAAGCAATATTGGCTCAACCAAGGGCAGTCAAGGTGGAAGGGAAATCATGTTGTCTGTCATTCTGTAAATTACACACTTCGCTAGCTTCAAGCTAAATGTTCAAAACGCTATTTAACAAAAAATGTCATCTTGCAGGAAAAAAAGAAATTAAGCTAAAAATATTAGAGGAAGCAGGTGGTGCAATAAAGAAAACTTGATTGTGAACGAATCAACAAAATCACATGATTCAAGGCCATTAGATGATCTATTACCCACTGTACTTCACTAATGAGTGTTTAGGAAATGTGATTAATTGAATAGGAATTCCTTATGTTTTTATAATTGACACTTCTGTTGACACAAACATATAGACATCATAAAAACATCAGTGTCTATTAAAAGCAAGTTTTATTATAGTATGACTTTTGTATAGCATGTCATTAATTTACTGTACCATATATTAGAGAATTATCCCATACATTATTTTTAAAGTGTCTGACTGAAACCCCTGCCCCTTACATAGTAACTTACTGGAAGCCACGCCTGTTTTTCTGCTGTGTTTGTGGGATAAGTGACATAATTACACATCTGCTTGCAGTGTAACTGTCCATTAATCTCTCACCTATGCAGGTGATTAGTGTGTGTGTTAGTGTGTGCTAAGCTGAGCTGTGTGTAAGAAGTGGATGAGCCTTTGTTTGCCCTCTGTAGTGGACCATCAGAAGCTGATGTATGAAGCAGAAGCTCTTAATTAGATTTGGTCATGTCTGATTAGATCAATTACTAGCCCACATGCTTTGATGTGGCATGCTAACACTGCATGCTTCACGCCGCACCCAGTGTTCTGTGTTTCGTTTGGTCGTGATATGCACCAGCGAGTCTGAAGTGGATGAGAAGATTTATTGCATTGCTCTGGCTACGTGCAAAACTACACCAAGGTCTCTTGTGGAACACCTCAGTGTGTAGGCTGACAAATACATAAAAACTCACTGAAATACATACTGCCTTGACTTGTGAAATAAGTGTGTGACTACTACATGCAAACAAGGAACACAAACATGGGTTTGATGCGAATAGCTGATTTGTTTTTGGAAATCTTCTACTAAAAGAAGGCACAGTGAAGCTTTAGGGTCTAGCAGGTGCTTGTCTGAGCAGGTTTAGGGCCACCTCTACCCCCTAGGTATTCTCCTTTACTTTCTGTACTGCTGGGTGGGTGGTGACTGCAGTGCATAAAAATGAAAATAATGATGCAAGCATTAATGGGCCATTTTAAACCACAGTTAAACAGAATATTAAGTGAGGAAACTTTTCTCTACACAAACCAAAGAATTAAGGTTATGATTAGCAATGATTAAAGAGTTCACCCAAGATCATAGCTCTGTCAGTTTATTTACTCACCCCATGTTGTTCCAAACCTGAATGCTGTTATTTACTGTAGAACACAAAAGGGGAATTTTGAAGAATGTTCAAGCTGGTTTGTTTTATACAATTATAGCCCTTATGACCAGGATCAGGATAATTTCCAAAAATCAAGATGAAAATCAAGCAGCATAACAGCTCTGTGTCATAAACTCATTTAATCTCAAATACAGTTATTTATGCAAATCGTAATGCAGCTCTGAAGTCATTATGTTTGGTCAAAATATAAAAATTAACATTTGACTGCTTTTAAGATGCTTCTGAAGTGTCTTTTTAAGGTTTGAAACATTCTCCAAATGTTTTTCTGCTCTAATGCATTCACCAGCTTCTCCAAAAAGGGTATGAGATGAGGCACCTGTCTATGACCAAGCTGCTGAGTGCTGTGTTTTTGTCCAGAGGCAGAAGAAATCAGAAACTCTTTGAACTTGTGAGTTTGTGACATCCGACCCCTGGAGCTCTTGAGGTTGATGCCTTGTTAAAGCTGTATTTGAGTTCATTACAAGGCCACAGCTTTGGCCTGCTACCCCTGGCCCCAGACGGGTCAGGAGACATTTACCACACATTCCTAGCCAGCTTCTGTACCTTTTGGGAGCTGTTTGGAAGTACAATGTCTTTTTCGAACATCTACAACTTCACAGTTAGGCTGCTTATTTAGGTACTCTCATTGCACATCACCCAGATCACCAGATTGAAATCATCCAGAAGCAAGGTAACTCTACAGTAACTTAAGTTGATATATTTTAAATTGATATCTGTCCTTGCTTGTCTCGGACATGACTTGATACTTGCATGGAACTTTTATCATTTTTGTCATATCACATGCCTAGTTAGGAGACAGTTTTAGCGATTACCGCCTTAATGCATCTATGCCTGTCTAAGCAGCCCCATCAATGTTTATGACAACACAGCAAGAGACTAAAGTCACGACTATTCAAATTTTCTACTCAATCCAGTGTCAGTTAAGATCGACAGCACTCTTAAGGATCTCTACTTAAGTGAAAATCTGCCCTTCCCCTCACTTTATACCTGACATTTTAAGACGGGAAGTAGATCATGAGAGAAAATGAGGCAACAGACTTGTATTTGTCAATTGTATGGAAAGCATTAGACTCCTTGGCCAAAGAAGGTTTAATAAGATAAGCACCTTTTGTCATTAATTTTCACAATTTCTTGCGGGAGATGAAGTATGCATGACATCATGGATAATGTCATATCTTCAACTTGCAGGTACTGTGCACTTTCAGTACATTTTAGAAGATTTGCAGAAAGTTTTCACATGAAGTCTAAGAATAATATTTGGCATTGTATCCAATATTTTAAATGTTCTGTCCTTGTCAGTTTTGACTGTAATGGCTTGTGCTGATTTTCCATCAACTTAAAAACACCTTTTGGTGGGGATGTGGCCGTAAGAGAAGAGATGGTGTTCTTAGCCTGAGGATGGTTTTTCTTTCTCTGTCATTCTGTCAGAAAAGGAACACAAACTCTGTCAATGGTTTGGTTTTTTTTTCCCGCCAAACCTTTGATTGACAGTTCAACTGCTCAGGGCTTATCAGCTAAAAAATTTCAGAACCCTTGAAAAATGTTCAAACCTGTTTTTTTTCCCAGTCCTTTCCTTCTAAAGACACCATGCACTAGGGTCTACACTGCAAGTAAGTGATGCTATGGTACCAGAAGTGTGTTTCAGTCCTGTTGTTGGTCACCATCCTGCTGTTTTATTCAGTTTCCTTTTAGAACAGGATCAAATGCAATTGATTTTTATATTATATGCAACAAATATTGTTCTTGCTACATAACAGAGTTGAGGTATATTAACTGTTATCCAAGACACATCAAGGTGCAATATGACAAGCAATTTGTCTCGTCAACTAGAAACCAGCTACCATGTCCCAAAACGTAAGTTACCATAAGCCAGATTTTCCAGCAGTCATACCTTGTGGTTTTAGTAAAAAAATGTTGTACTTAAATTGGTATAATACTCACAAACTCCAAAAGTAGTGTAAAAATAATAAGACCTTTTGTAGTCGTTGGCTCCACCCTAAACGTCCATCCTGAGTCTGCTGGCATGGCGCTGCTTTGCGGAAACTGGTGTGACGTGTGACTTTGCGGCTGTGGCTCCAGGAGCTGCCGCCTGTCACTGTTTAACTACAGTAGCTGTCAGAGAGCTACAGAGCGGGAACAGCACTGACTTAAACGGCACTTCCTGCGTAAGTGAGCTGACACTGTAGATTAAAGCTGAGATGGACACAGAATTTGGTTTAGCCGAAGCCAAGATGGTTTTTCCAATTCCCTCCAGAAACCTGACCAGGCAATAGCCAAACGTCAAAATGTTGTGGCTACAGGCAGCAGTAGCAATCTAATGTTGTTTTATTGTTAATATAATGTTTTTAAATTTAAATTTGATTTTACAGTTAAGAATTTGTTAACACAAGTAGCTTTAATTAAATAATCTCATCCAAAATTTCAGTACTATAGTACCACTGTTAAAACTTGAAACCTCTCCCTCTCTCTTTCTCTACCTCTGACACACACACTTTCACTCTCTAATGTGCAAACAGACACACCAGCTTTTTCAATTTGTCTTGTCTAGTGTGTTGTTCTAGTGTGTGTGAGTGTGTGTGTCTGTGTGTGATAGGATGACTTTAGAGATAACCTCAGGTGGTCGGGATGATTCAGAGGGCACAGGTGTAGCCAGTAGCCCTTTATCTCCAGATCCTGAATGAGTGGAACTGTGTTCTTCATTTGAGGTTCTGAATCCAGTTTAGTTGAATAAAGGAGTGTGTGAAAGTCATAGAAAACTAAGCCTCCTAGCTGACAAACATTTTGGATTTGTTTGACATCTGAATCTAGTCCTAATTATTGAAGTAAGAACTTACAATAACAGTTAAACTCAATTTTCCATCTTCTAAGAAACGTCTCTAAGAAACATCTCCAAGATAAACATCCATGTAATCATCTAATCCTGGGACATTTACAGTTACACCACTGCTGTGTAACACCACCACTGATACTGGACTATGGACTTAAGTAAAAGTAGCCAAGGCAACATTTTTTGTCAAAACTTAATTTCACAGTTTGCAATTAGTTTAAACAGAAGTTTACTTAAATTGTTTGTATTGGGATTACATGAATAATTTTAGTTTGTTTGTGCAGGGAATTTCCAATTCCAAGTGTGCTTTGCATGGTACCATAAAGGGTATGTCAACATTGAAATTAAGTTATTTTATGTTTGTCTTTTTGAGCAAGACAGGAGAAATACTTGTTAGTGTTTTATGTTCTGATATGTTGGCATTTAAAAAAGATTCTGTTGTGTTGAGATTTTTGGGGTTGAGAGTGGACCTTTTATTTTGGAGAACAGGGTTGAGGGCAGCCAATTGGGAAAATAGTATACATATATAAAAAATAAAATTATTGTAGCAAAACAAAAAAAACTACAAGAAATTCAGTTTGATTTAATAGGTTTACTGAGGTCCTGAGTTGTTTGTACAAGGTATTGGAACTTTCAGTTTAGTTATAATACAAACTTAATTTTTCAGTGCCACTGTCTGTATTTGTTTTACTACAGATATTGATCTTATATTTCACAAAATTGATATTCTTGTGAACAGGTTATCAGTTTCCACTCACCCTAATTTTCCTAAATGGCCCCCATTATCCATCAGCATCCTTGATCTTTTCACACTGAATTGCAGCTGGTGAATTTTTGCGGCATCATTAAAGCAGTGACACAGGCTGATGTGCAGGGGGGGGTTTGGTATGAGGGGTGTATAATGACATTCCTCTCTCGTAGAGATGCGTCAAGTCCCATTGAAGCCAGCAGGACACCAGAGCAGGTCCGAATGCTTACTGGCTTCCCGGTGCCATCTCCTTCATGGCTATTCTCTCAAATAGATCTTTCTCAATTTTAATTAATTCAGAATTAGTGTTTTATGTTATGTTTGTGTAGGTTTCCATCTGAAAAGCCTCTTTCCCTTTTAGAAATGATAAGGTCCCTAAATGTAGGCCACATAAGCTTTGGTATAGTAACGAAAAGGGCTTATAATAGTGTATGTGTGGTTCAGTTGTATTGAAAGAATAGTTTACCAAAAATGAAAGATTCTGAGTGGATAACAACTGATCAGACTGAATAATTTATAGCTTTATAGGACTTGCAATATAGCGTATAGGTGGTATGAATATGTTAATAGTTAATACTTTTATGGTGTTTCATTGTCATTTTTGCAACTGTTTACATCCCATAACCTAATCAATTAGGGTCAGCTTATTTCTGAGCTGTTGTGTTACCAGAGCTCAAGTTCTGATAGATAACAGATGAACGCCAATGGAAACAGCCAGCTGGATCTGAATGGATGGTGGCTTTGCGGTGCTGTTGTGGAAAGAAGCCACAAATACCATGTTCCTTTCTGTCTGGTATTTGGAGTGACTGCAGATTGTGTCTGAGTCTGAGAGCTCCGTTCACTCATCATCTGTAATGCATTTGAAATTGAACAAAGCAAGACAGGATGATCTGTTTCAATAGCTCTCCCTCCTTACCACTAATCTTAATTAGTTCATCTTGAGAGGATAAAGTCGGATATTAGTGCTTTGCTAAGCTGTTAAAACAGATTAGGGATTAAATTGGTCTGATTATTGCAATGCAGTTTATCATTTTAAGTCCATTCAGATGTGGGCAAATTGCAAGGGGGTGGGTTACTAGGAAGGATTAAACTCTGAATATAAGAACTGACTTGTATTGAGAATTGACTCAATTTTAATACATTTCATGTTCCATGTTTTTAAATTGAAAGGACCCTGTAAGTAAAACCATGCAATTATTACATTTCATGCTGTAACCTAATTACGTCAGGTTGATTAGGTCATATTAAATTCTTTTTATTAGTTAAATTAGTTATGTTATCTCTAGCAGCACATTTTTAGTTTACCTGAAAAAACTAAAAATGGCCGCAAGAATACATTTATAGAAAGTATGAATTGAAAATTATGTATGTGTATATTTCAGTTTTGTTTCTCTGTATATGTTTTGACTGCTCCATACACACTATTTTGTATAAATCTATTTTAAGTGTTGTTTCTAAAAACAGAAAGTTCCTTGACATCCGTTGAACTTCAAACCTCCTCAGGTAAAAGACAAAAGATGATGCTGGCCCTTGGTCTTTTGAAACCATGTATTTTTTTTCATCAATTTCTTTTCAATCTCCTTCTTACCGTCATCCACTTTAAATTTGTTATTCAATCAAAGAGGTTATGTGTTGTTATTTGGTAAATATTACACCGCCATCATATAAACCAGCTTTAGAGAGAACAGCTGCAAGTTAATAAGCCAGAGACTCCTACTCTTTGCCGGTGATGTTTGGTGACACTGAATGTCAGCATGTGTGTAAAGCCACGCAAATATTAATGCTTTAGCCCTGTGGCCTTTGTGTGTGTGTAATTGTAGGAGTACAACTGCATGTTTGGCAGCCTTCGTTTCATAAACGAAACCAGAAGATGTTGGTGGTTTGGAAGGAGAGCGCAGCGAGGACCACATGCTAACTGGGACTACTAAAGCACATTAGTTCTGACAAGTATTGTATCATGAGCCAGGGGGGCTTTTGTCGTACGCCTACACAAATATTTTTGCAAAAAGACTCATGTTACAAGAGAACCCAGTGAGGTCAGTGGCATATTGAGGATGGGGTAATTAGTGGAACTATGACATATCGGCAACGTTCTGAGGTAAATTTGATCCTTTAGAATGTAGCAAAACCTTCAGAACATAAGTGTTTGAACAGAACCAGCCTGGCATAAAATTTGTTAATTAGCATTACTGAACCTAATGTTTAAATGATTCAAAGTCCGGGTGATTAGTTTAGTCCAGTAGTTATTTTCTTTATTATGTAAGTGTTAATCAATTTGAGTTTATACTAAAGCATAATACTAAACTAAAAAGAGCAAGAATAAATATAAACAAGAATACGTGGCAAATGATATTGACGGGTAGATCGAATACAAGTCACTTTAGTCTTAATTTTGAATTTCAAGTGACGATGTAAAATGTTTGAAGTAACAGCATTACACGTGTGAAATTTTTATGCGACCCACTGCAGTTTGGAAGAATTTTTGTCAACAGAAGTTAATGCAATTATCATTGCTTCTGAACTCATTTCACAAATATATGGCTATTAAACACAATGGCATAAAAAGTAAAGAAATTTTAGGTGCATAGTGTAATGATGCTTAGGGTTAAACCCCAATGAATTTTTTTGAGACACAAGCCCAGGGACATCCACACTAATGCCCCAATTAACACTCATAACACGGCTGGAGCTGGTGAAGACAACAATATACCCAATCCGCAGCGTGCTGGCTAACACCTTAACCTAACCTTATCTCTGACAAACACTCTTTGTCTCTTTTAAAGAACACTCACAGCTTTAAAAAAAGGATTTGTGCCTATTTTGAATTAAAAGATTTTCATATTTAAAATAAATAAAGCCAGGCAAAATACGACAGAAAGGAAAAGACAGACTAGCCTTTTCCGTCCCACCAGTGGCTGAGGTTAAAATTCGTTGGAATTCTTCTTCTGAGCATTGAATCTTTTTCCACACAGTCAACTGAAAGTGTTCTGTATTTACTGTCCTCTGAAAAACGATCATTGACCATAGTTCTCCTCAATGCTAGTGGAGAAAGTGATGTAGAAAGTGGGGATCGTTGCTACTCACCACCAGATGGGATAGCCTCCAAGCACCCGAGAACTGGACAACCACATCCACATGAGATATCCAACCAGGTACAAATCCATGAGGTATGTCTTGTTTGGATGGAAATGGCTATTGATCAATACATAGAATTCCTAGAAAGGGGCTAAAAATTAAGTCCCAGTAGGAAAAGATTGATGGTTCAGAGTAATTAGAATTTGTGGGTGAAATAAAAGGCAACCAAAAAAATAAACCCTGGGTATGCTGCTGCTTTGAGTTGGGTAAGGAAAGTGTGCCTGTCTCCCAGTAGTTAGTAGAGTGTCTCTTTCACACACGCTCCTACCCGTCCTCTGATTCCCTCCCTCTCACTAAGGTTCTTCCCTAAGGTACATATCTTTTTCTCTCCCCACTTTTTTCCCCTTAGGATCATCAGGGCCAATATTGGGGGGGAGAAAACGACAAGCGAGGTTTGGAGATGTCAGCTGGCAAGCCAATCACAGAGCATGGCCTTAGGTTACGCAAAAAAAATTATTATTCCTGCCCATCTGTCAATCATGCACCACCCCCTGGTAATGTAGCAAAGAAAGAAAGAAAGAAAGAAAAAGACAGCAAAGAGAGAGAGAGAGTGAAAGAGGAGGCAGGGAGAGAATAAGAATAAAAGGGCACTGGAGTTTCAGAGAAATAGATTTGTCTTATTAAGATCTATATTGTCTGTATTAATGTCAAGGAAACCCAGCTGTGGCAGACTCTGTTAAATCAGGCCTGCTGCTCAGCTGGTGTAGCTTGTTCCAGAGATGGGAGCTCGCTTGATTTTAAAGCATGGCGTGCCTGAACTAATTGTTCTGGATGCATGCGCGTGCAATGCCTACGTGAGAGCACATTGCGAAGTCTTGGAGAATTTTGTTGGTAGCGTCCTCCCCTTGTGACGATGCAACACAAAGGAAACACAATAAAAAAGCCATAAAAGGTGGAGTGGCAGGGCCAGGCATGCAATGTTCTATGCAATAGTGGCCCAAAGGCAGTGAATTTTACATAAACACTATTGTCATTCGGATGGGCTGAAGGCAGACGGTGCTGAGAAAGAGACGGGGCACTAAAAGATGACAATGCATTTTACTCAAATATAGCCTCTGTCTTATAGTGCCTAAAGTTTCAGGTACAAAACAGGACGCCTGTTGGTAAACAAATATACATTTTGTTGCGTCTTACCTTGTTTTACCTTAAGCATTGATGTAACAACTCTCAGATCTCAGATGTTTATACGTTATAAAAATTCCTTAAACAAGTGAGTGAAAGTGTGGGACCATACAATTGATGTGCATGGCTTAGCTCATAAAATTTGATCTTACAGGAGCATGATGAAAAATGTTGAGTTCATAGCAAAGTGTCTTGATTGCAGTCTGTGGTATTCTGGCAAATCTCAGCACCATCTGAGACTTTGTTGCGATCTCTTCTGAAAGTCTAAAGGAGGCATGTGTGAAATAATTAGGTTGTATTTCTCAGTAAAAAAAAAAATCAGAGAAGCAGGAGACTTAAACATCTCTGTTTGCTTTCCATTCACTCTGATTGCTGTTTAGGAGAAACTGTTATAAAGAAATCCCATTTTCTCAAATGTTATTATGTTATGGGTCCTCACACATGTCCTCAAAGATTAAAGCTGCAATCTGTAACTTTCTGAGGTAAAAATGAACAAAAATAAAAAGTTACTTGACGGATCAGTGTTCAAAAACAATTTCTTTACCTTACCCTGATTCATAGCGGTATGTTTATAATAATAATTTATGATTTGAGCAATAACTTGCAATTTTATGTTTCAAACAGAAATGGCAGTAGAGAGCAAAAGTTACATATTACAACTTTAAAAAAAAGCTAAGTTTACACATATACAATTACATTAGTGCCCACCTCTTTTCCAGGAATGTTGGATTAGTGGGATTGTCCAGTACTCCTGCTTGGCTGTGGTCAAATAAAACTTTCCTCCAATCTGGCAATCAAGGACTGACGCCTCTCTCTTTCTCTGTTTATCTGTCTTCTGTATCTGTCTCACACACAGCAGGGAGATGAGCTGTGTGCAGCCGCCACAGGAGCCAGTGACAACACAGACATCTATGACCGCAGTCTAGAGGTCATATTTCCATTGCTCCCTTTTTTGCCTTTATTCTCCCACATCAAAAGGTGCCAGAGCCCAAGCTGGCTGTGGCTGTGTTTCAAGGCATGGGAGGTCATTCAGACATCCACCAGTTCTTATATGTCTGTGTATATGTCCGTATATATGTCCAATATGTTCATATATACTTCTAATATGTTCATCTTAATGTTCTTTTTTAAGTTGGGCAGAGTTTACTTTTTATGTATTTTATTAATTGTGAAACGTAAGACATAGACTAATACATAAACATATAGACACATAAATGATATATGGTCGCAATTTTAACAAAATATTAATTGTTAAAGATACTGAAATTTTGTCATTAGTTGAATGATCATTTAGAGATGGAGGTTGTTGTTATAGCTATAGCTAACGCTATAAAGCAGATGCTTGTATTAAGTCATTTTAAATTGATCTAAACAGCTGTGCTAGCATCAGATTTGAACCTGCTGTTTGGAGTGCAGGTTCCAGAGGCATTTAGAATAAAGATCTGCTTTCTATCAGCTGCATTGTGCCGAGATCAGCGATTTGATTGGACTCTGCATTCTTGAGAAGTGACAGGCGCAGATCTGCTCGCCAGGATTGGCTGGGAAATTGTGATTGGAGCGTAATTTACGAGTGGAGGCGAGGAATGGTCTGCGGTCGGCATCTCAACAACATTGAAACCACGTTTCCCGGGTCAGGACCATAAGGTTTATAACATGATGGACTGTCTGGAAATAAACTGATGATTAGAATCTGAAGGATTTGATCCCAGCATGCACGGCAACAGTGTGAAACTAGGACAAAAGCCATGGAGATGCTTAACATAGCTACAACACAAACAGACTTTTCTCTCCTCGCATAGCCATTGTGCCACGGAGGAAGTCTTGATTCTCATATCAATCGCACTTAATGAATTTACTGAAGTGGGCCCTAGAGCATGGAAATGAAGTGCACTACCAGATCAATGGGAATAAAGAGACCGGCCTGGAGCTTTGACCTCAGGGTCAGGAGTCTCTCATCCTCCCTCATTAAGTCATGTTTGTGGATACTCCTGCTTTTTATTAGGGCCAGTCCAATACATCAATCTACACACCCACAAAGTAGGCCCTGTAATCTGGGAAAGATACCCTTTTGGCTTCCTGTTGTTTCTGTTTTTGAATGACATCATTAATGTTTAGATAAGTGGACAGAAGATAATTCAGGCTGTTGACACAACCATGAAAGCCTGAAGACCCTTTGAAAGATGATGCAAGTAGACTATGGAATTAAAACAGGATCAATACGCTATATTCACCATAATAGGACAGCATTCATTTCTGCATGTGTGCATTAATCTGTGTTTTTGGTGCAGAGAACGCACAGAGGACCCCTGTGGTGTAGGTTTCTAAGGCGACCCGAAAACGGCCGTAACCAGGTCCGGCTTTTCTCAGGCTTTCCTCTCTCTCAGCAGTCACAAAGAAGGACATGTGTAGACCCCCACTATCCCTCACACACACACTCAATCCGGACAGTGTGGCTGGACACAGGCAACCAATAAAACCTGGATTAGTAGAGAGTTCACACATAACACTAGAGCGAGAAAGTTTCTTAACATGCCCGAGCCCACCCTCTCCTCACACAAGTCTTTCCTCTCTTTCATTCTATCCATCTTTCTTTCTTTTGTGTCTGTGCCTCTCCCCTCCTCTCCCTTTGCTCGCTTCTCTTCAGAATTTCATTGTTTGTTATTGCCGTGTTAGAGATAAAGGAGGTCTGAGGAATTAGCTTGTTCTTACAGTTGCAGAGAAAATCCGCTTAATACCCAGATCCCACAACCCCCAAATTTTCTTTACCCAGAAGCCCTGCTTTTAGGATTTAACTAAAGTGCGTATGCATGCGTGTACGTGTGCATCTTTATGTGCGCTACGTTGGCTGAGGGAAAAACCATTTAGTAGGGTGTCAACGGTGAAGCTAGCTAGCTTCATATGTGGCTGAGATCGAGCAGTCTGACCCGTCTCTGGGCCCCTGTTACAGCATCATGTCCTGGAAATGGGTGCATTTGTATAATATCACTGCTTTTGTCCCTACTTTGTAAGCTGAGGACAAAGACCAGACACTCCTCCACCCCTCCCTATTGATCTCCCCCAAACAAACCTTTTTCATTAGTGCTGCAAACACTTTCCCCCTCAATAGCCCAACACTACGCATCATCCCTGCCATTGGTGACCTCAGCATCTCCACAGGACCCGAGCTCTTTAAAGCTCCTCTCTTCTCTCAGGACACAGAGCCTGCTTAATTAAACCACACTTAAGCCGGACAATAGGCTTTCGCGCAGGTCTGGTCTTGGCAGGGCTCTCCGTGGGCTCGCCCCAGTATTCATGGCCGTCGTAAAGCGCAAGCTCAGAGACTGTGAGAGAGTGAGTGAGAGCTATATGTCAGATACTTTGTTCACACAAGATGAAGAGTCAACAGGAACCCCCACGCCATTTCTCTCCTAATAACCATCTTTACAAAGGCTCCGTCCCAGCACAATGCTTCTCCACTCCCCTCTCCTCACTCTCAATCACCCTCCAGGACAATGCCTAAAGCTCCACAGCCCCCCAGGACCCTCAGCCCCACAACAGACAGTTCCTTTATTGAAATTCTTTGGTGTTCTAATCCTCAGCTTCCTCTATAGGACAATAATGGAGTGTCAGTAGTTTAGTTTTTTCAGTGTGCTATCATTAGGCTGGCCTGGGTCACAAGGGCTCTCTTCCTCTTCTCCCAGGATTTAAATTATTCTTGACTCAGGATTATTGAAGCTCGAAATCGAATACGTTACATGGGCACACTGCATATTTCAGGTTACTGTTATCCTTGTACGTAGAGCAAAGCACGATGTCTGGCACGTATTCTTAAGCAAATATCAAATCAGATGTGAGACATGCAGAGCATATTTATTTTAACACTGCAACACTCTGAAGGCCTCAACCTACGATATGCAAGAGTTCAGACCCAACAGATCTGATAAATAAGGCAGTGGAAATAATGTCACTTTTCAGCACTATAGATGTTTTAAATGACATTTAGGCTGGGCCTGTGATGATGGGGGCTCTCTAAGGTCCTCTGTGGTATTGCCTACTCATTGGGCCCGGGAGACAAGGGGCCCATCCATTACAAAAAATTGACAGCTTATCAAATGTTATTTCTGCTAAGTTTTCAAAGAATTGAAAAGCTTAAATTTTCCAGGCCTTATGGCTTTGACAGAGCAGTCTAACAGCTAAAAGGATTTTACCCCGGGTCTTTAATCCCAGGCGTCAGTACGTATCAAATGTTACGATGGCAATATTTCTTCAACTGCACCCCCCAAATCTGTTCATATGCTGTTAATTATAAACTGTAAAACATTTGAGCAAAATGTACAGTTTATATAGTGGCAGAGAGAACAGTATAGTGTCATTAGTATCTTGTTAAATGAATGAATTTGTCTTGGTGACAGCTTACAGTCCACATAAATGCAACAGAAAATGTATTAAAAATATAAACAATGTAAAAATTGGTTTTAAAACTCTACCTTCAGATCAATGAGGCGAGTACAGGGCCAACAAACATCACCAATGTGTTGATACTGACATCTTCTGGTCACTCACAATACTGCCACTGCGTTTTATCTAACATACTTTGAAATTTAGTTCAATTTTGTTTGTTTGTGGAGGCAAGCTTGGATGGTCTTACAGGATTTTTAACATTGGTGGTGTCATGAAGAATTATGTTACAAGCAATCCTTTAAGCCCCCAAAACTTTAAAGTCATATTTAATTAGGAAAAGTAGAACCAGTATTTGTTTTTTAAGAGGTATAGGTTGGGTTTGGCTTAAAATATGCGAGGCATGCAGTTTAGGAATGTTCCAAATTCTAGTTAAAAACCTCTGGGGCAAGAAACCGTGTTTGCAAGAACATGAACAGTCAGCAAAAGATTAATCTGTGGTGAATTTTATATAAACTCCCTCAGCAGTTATCTTCTGTAAGACGAGCAGTAGTAATTAAGGTTTAAGGCTCTTAAAAATGAAATATGATTTCTTTGTGTCATCAGAAACCTCACAACTGCATCTGTTAAAAATGAAAGTAAATAAAACGAATTCTGTTTCAGAGGGGCTTTCTGATTTATTGAGAAAAACCAAAATGTATTTCTTTAATTTACAGTATATGGCTGTCCTGCCCTGTCCTCTTGACAGCCCTATTACAAATGCAAAAACTGCATTTGTAAACTTCAGTTAGTGATTTACTCATTGCATAAAATCATCAGTTAAAAGGTCATTATCACAAGCAGTTGACCCTCAGGTGACAGAAAGATACAGTTCTGATGCAATTCTATAGGAGACTATAGGTGATTCTATAGAAGACTAAACATAATCTAACCTTCTTCCATACATACTGAGGGAATCACATCACGTCAGGAAACATAAATCTTCAGGCCTCAAGGTTGCATTGTTGAAGAATATCAGAGTAGCATGTTCGGCGCTCCAAGATATAATTTAACAGCTTTTAAAATGTAGTAGCTACCCGCCAAGAGCATTGTAAGAGCAAGAGAGGGAAGACCATAGCTTTGAAGTCATGCGTTTGTACAGTCTGATCATCAGTGAAGACTCACATGGTTCATGTTTCAGTTCCTACAGGGCAAAATGAGAGCGTTTGTGTAGCAGAGCTGAAATTTCACAGTAAAGAACATCTCTGGGCCACAGGCGACATAACCTTCCTTAGAAGCCTGTTACTGTCCGTACAGCGTTTATTGGAACATTAGCTTGACAGCCATTATGTAACGTGTAGGACTGAATGGTCAAGCCACACTGAGTTGCAATGACATGAATTAACCTGTGTAGGGTTAATACTTTTGTTGGGATGCAAAAGTATATATGTACATACTTTTGAAAGTAAGTGTACACACACACATACATATATATACATACATACATACATATATTTACCAGCATATTGTGTTAAGTATACGTGTTTATGCTTAAATATGTCTATTTATTTCACATCATTATTTATTTGTTGTCTTATTTCTGGTCTGACACAAATTGTGTGCTTTTTAAATAAACTACTGTTCCCATAAATCTCTGTATCTTTGCATAACGCTCCGCTAATCTCTCCTCACCAGCGCTTTCTGTGACGTTGAGGGGAGCGTAAAGCCTTTTCACCGATTTATCAACGCATCGAACGTCGATTGGCTTAAATCCTCCACGTGATTCGAGGCGTCCAATCAGCCGCCTGTCCGATGAACCCGATTCCATCGTTGTAAAGGTGAGTTCTAAAAACGATGACGTGAAGCGCTGAAGTCTTGCTGTGTTGTCACCATCTGTTTGCACAGGAACAAAGTGGCTGAAAGCAAACATGATGAAATAAACAGACGTGTCACCCTTTAAATGCAGAAGAAAAACGCACTCCACATCTGAAGATAGCGTTTTCCAGCCAGAAAGAATAGCGATTATTTCGGGGGGGACCAATTTACGCAAGGGCTCATCTGGAAGTTTCTGCCTGACACCCTTGGATAATATATTACGGTAAATGACCCGGTCTTCTTGGTTTCGATTTCAATAAGATGAGTTTAAATACTTCAATAACAGTTTCAGAAGTTGCTTTTGCACGAAAGATGTTGATTGTTTATGATTGTTAATCTGAATAAGTTCAATGTGGTGTTGAACGCAGTGTTGAGGATGAATGTGGGCACGGCGCACAGTGAAGTGAACCCGAACACGCGTGTGATGAACAGCAGGGGCATATGGCTCTCCTATGTGCTTGGCATCGGTCTGCTACACATCGTATTGCTCAGCATACCCTTCGTCAGCGTGCCTGTAGTGTGGACCCTCACCAACCTCATCCACAACATGGTAAGACCTTCTCATCCAGGTTAGGTGAAAGTTAAGCTTGTGATGTTATGTATTGGGCAATGCATGGTGAGTCTTTGAAGTTGCATAGGTAAAATCCTTATTTAAAGGCACCTGTAGCCCCCACAGAGCCTGAGGTTGTTGTGAACTTTACTGACGTTTTGCAAGTAACATCAAATGAGTTAAGTTTCAAAATTAGCTGTTTTTTTTCCATACAATGACACTTAATAGGAACTTATTGCAACTTTCATTGTACGGAGAAAGCTCAGATGTTTTCCAAGATAACTTTTGTGTTCCATGCAAGTCATACAGGTATGGAATAACTTTAACAAGGTTTTTATTTTCAGGCAAACTGTTTCTTCTTAAGATTCAGAGGCTTAAAATAATCACAAACACACTGTTTGATGACAATCCCCAGCTGCAAAAAGTCTGATACGGCAACATTTCTGCTGAATTTTGGCCCATTTAGTTGCTGACTCTGGTTATCTGTAATTTCAGCCAATGGCAGACTTCGGTGCCGTCCTGATATCGCCTTTCTTAGTCTTCCTGTTTCTAAAACAGATCAGCTCTTGCAGCTAAGAGTTTCACAACACCTGCTGATAAAGCTTTGAAGAATTATGCCAAAGGTCATGATGTTGTTGTCCTTTCATTGTGACTGTCTTTCTACTGCAGTGCATGTATATCTTCTTGCACACGGTCAAAGGGACGCCGTTTGAGACCCCGGATCAAGGCAAGGCCCGTCTGCTGACCCACTGGGAACAGATGGACTACGGGGTCCAGTTCACCGCCTCTCGAAAGTTTCTGACCATCACCCCTATTATACTGTAAGAGTTTTTGCGTTAAAACTGTGCAGCTGAGTTTCATCCTGTCTGTCATGCTAATTTGTCCTCCCGGCGTTCAGCACACGCATTATGAACGCTTTTACAGCGTTCTCTGCAGGACCACAAGCAAGAGTCAGTGATGCTGACGTCCTGTGGTGTCTGCTGGCAAGGAGAGCCCGAATTAGAAACGGTTAGACAGTCTGTCAGGTCATGTGTTGTACTCTTCTCCTCTCCTGAGGTGAGGATATATCTGTCTGCTACAGTGAGGGATGAGCTGGTTTATTCTGTTTCTATTGAAACAGGGTTTATTCAGGGAAATGTAATTTTAAATTATGAACGCCTTCGTTTTATCTTTCTGTGAAATTGCGATACCGTATAATATTTATTTGAATGTTATGGCCCTTTTATTCATTTTAAGAGTCTGTAACCTATTTTGTAACCCATTTTCATTCAGTAATGTGACGTTTCCGAGTAAACAGGATATTTAATCAGGGAAAACAATTGAGCGGGACTTGATATTGTCTTTCTGGAATTAATTAGATGGTGAAAAGTGGGTGTGACAGACTGTTGGATGGTTGTTGGTTAACACAACTCCATAATCCACACAGTCTAAATGACATCATTAGAAAAGTTGTTTCAAAAGAAGAGTAAGGTGTTACATTTTAGACTATAGAAGCTTTTTTATTTGAATAACGTAACTTTTTATTTATTTAAAAATCACACCCTATACATTATAGTGTCGTGTTTGCTCACCATCTACAGTGTCTGCATCTGTATGTCTCATGTTGCTTTCTGACTTCTGATCTTCTTATTTTATTCTTGTTCTGCAGGTATTTCCTCACCAGTTTTTATACAAAATATGACAAGGTCCACTTCGTCATCAACACCATTTCCCTGCTCACCGTGTTAATCCCCAAACTGCCGCAGTTCCACGGCGTCCGTCTCTTCGGAATAAATAAGTACTGATGGGGCCACAGGACCACACGGGCTTCCGGATCCTGATTTATGTCCTGCTGGCTGTTTGCCAAAACACTTTGATCTTCTGCGGAAGAGAATCTGGTGTGAACGTGACTCTGACGGGCAGAACCTTTTAATGACTTACGCTTGGGATTTAAAGAGGGAAACATCAGGTTTCATTGGATGCTGTGATGTTTGAGGTCTTAGTGGCCAAGTAATCTGCTGTGGTATCATTTTTAATGACGCTTTTTTCTATAACCTTTGGTAGAACACATTTGCAGATCAACAGCCTCTGGAGATGTTGGGACCTCTGCTCTACTGTGTTGAAACACAGAGACGGAGGGTTTGCTTGTGTTGTTGCGTTGTCAGCGTTACGTAAGTGGTGATGGACCTGAGGGCTTTCAGCCACTCGGCAGAGATGATTCAATGGCAAAGAATCTGATTGGTCCAAATTGTCTAGGTCACAGTGTGATGCAATGCCGGATCGGCATTTAGGGAGCCGGATCGAGCCCTTCCAGTGTTTCAGCAGCGGGATGCTTAGGAGAAAGAGGAAGGTGCAATATTCCCAAAGAGGATGAAAGAGGGTTTTTTAGGTACTACTAGTTACTTACTTGTGGGAAATAAACACTAGCTTTAATTCCTATAGATGGACATCATCATCATCTTGTCCTCCTTAAACTCTTGCCAGCCCTCTATCTGAAATGCCTTACCTGTAGACACAGTTTTAAAGAGTTTTATATACAATTAAAACATATTTTAAAAACATTATATATATGTTGTTTGCAGTGCTACATGTAGGATGTTACATGGCTAATGTTTTAACCAGAGCCCTTTCTGTTTTGTTTACACACACACACACACACACACACACACACACACAGCGCATGCAGAGTTTTAAGCAACAACATAAGTTGGTTGGATGCATAAGAACAAAGGGTCTTCAAGATTAGGTTTAGGTACCTTAAATGGGCGTCACAGGGGATATTTGATTGGTTGATTTATGCAGCTGCTCAGTGTGTGAACTGTGACATTCAGTGCGGAATCTGAATTCAGTTCTGGTACCGCACGTTCCAGTGTGAATGTGGACTGCCTTCATGTTCTTACAATGTGATGAGAATAATTCTGTGAAACGTCAACAAAATGTGAATGATGAGATGCTCGTTTATGGCCAATTAGCATGTTTTCTTTCTCTTGACTGATGTCAAGTTGTCAAGTCTGAATATGCAAATTAGACATGTAAAGTGGGCGGACTGTACCTGTGTTTGTGATGTGTTTTGCAACATTTCTGATCATTCATATCTGTCCTCATTTTTGTAGCAGAAATTATATTTTGATAGTTTTCTGATACTGGAGGTTACGACGAACGTTCCTTGACTTTATAACCACACGTAGCATTTCATTGTCTTGTTTTGTAGCATCGTTTCATTGTGTTATATTGGAGGTTTCAGGTATGCAGGGCGTGTTCTAAATGTGATGTTTTATTGCTGACTGTCTTTGATGGTACAGATTACAGTCTGTCATACGTAGGATTACTGGTTTCACGTACGGTTTGTTAAGCAACTTAATTTAACAAATCAATTGAAACAGAGTCCTACACTTCAGCACAAACTGACTGATTATCCAGTAGTTTCCTTTATAAATCATTATCATTCGTATTTTTTCATGAATGGTGTGTTTGTTACCATGATCAGTATTTATAATAATATTTGCAGTTATTATAATAACAGAAACTTGCTCAGCCTCTTTAATTAAGTAACTATATAAAGTCGTTCTATGCAAACAATGCGAAGTTGATGATTGTTTTGTGATTGGTTGATGGGATGTTTCACTGGGTCAATATTTGTATTAGTGTACGTGTGCAGCAGTTTCAACTTGTATGTTTAGTGAGTCTAAACGCTCTTTATACACATGTAGAACATAATTAAAGAGCTTTAAGGACGATCAGCCTTTCAGAAGAAGGGCAACTTTCTCCAGGTGCAGGTTCAAAAAATCCAGATCTTACATACTGTATAGTTTGGAGTGACAGCCAGTGAGACCTTATGTGACCCTACGATTATTGTACAACTCAGTTTACACAGATACGTACAGTATAATGTGTTTAGAAATTGCATTTGAAGTCACCTTGTCGTGTTCTGAATGTGAGTGATGCTTTAAAGCGCTTTCCACTTGCTCAACTGACCCCTTACATCTGGATCAAAGCCTTATCTTGGTGACTGAAACGCCAGCATTGCATCTTGCGCAACATGAGCCCGGGTCACGTTCCCAGCGCTGTTACCCAAAGCCAGCAACTTTTTAAACAGTGGGTGAAAGTGGGACAGAATGGGTGGGAGTGAGGCCTCGTGTGTCAGTCAGTCGTCTCCGTTACAAGCTACAGCTTGTGTAATCTGTCAATCTGCCTGTCACATGTCTCCTCATCGATCCAGAACTCGGGCCGCTTCCTTTCTCCTGCACGTACGTCTCTGTGTGGTTCTCTAACATCACAAACTCGACGCGGCAGATGCCGTGTGGTGTTTCTTTCTGATTATCGTACGCCACAGAACTGTTTACGGCACCTGTTAGGCCCGTTTCACAATGTGCAAAATGCAGCACGAGTTTATTTTGGAATAACGCATTACATAATAGCTTACGAGCAAACGTTGCATTGTAAGCTTTCGTGAAGCAACAAAGTAATACAGTGATCTTATCACCCATTGTTTTAAAATAAAAGTCTCGCACACACTGGTTGGGCAAGCGAAAACTTTATATTCAGTAAATCTCACCGAATCCAGATTATTCAAGTTGTTTTTGCAGTTTTAACACTTGGATTCTGTGTTTATTACCCGCTGGATTTAAAGTGGCTCCCATTTATGTAAATTAAATTATCAATTTGTAATCATCAATAACCCACTTCTGATAATTATTATCATTTGTGCCTGTTATTACAGTAAACATTTGTGATTATATTGCATGCAGGGCTGTGGACTACAAGACCAATACAAGATTTTCTGGTGCAGCACTCGAGTTAAATATAATTAAATAAGCAGCCTAAATATTCAGCACTTCTGTGAATTTACTTAATTTTTACTTTTTAGGCATGTAAATGAAAGAACTTAAATCCTATTTGTGCATTATGTAATAGGACCTACAGTTGCTAACTTAACAGATACTGTGTGTTTGCTGTCTCACTGCTGTCTGATATTAAAATATGACATTATATGATTTGTCTGACTAAAAGGCTTATGTTTGTTTAATACGGTTAGAAATAAAGTCTAACTAGAGTCTAAGAGGGAAAGTTTTTTGTCCGCTTTGTGCACTGAAATAACCTGCTTAAAAACTGAAGTAACATAAGATAACCACTAGGTGTCAGCGTTGTTAATGAAATAAAATGTTGCGTTTATAGCTATTGTAGGGTTTTGGTTACCATAGAGACAGAATAAACTATGATTGTCAGAAAACAAGCAGGATCTTGCTTTTGTCTGTTTGCAGCCTTCATGCATGAAAATCTCTGATAATAATAATTAATAATAATAATAATTTCATCTGCCTTTGATAATGTGACTACTTTGAAGGCCACTGCATTATACAATTCAAACCTTTCTGTTTGAATCAAGCAGTTTCTCTTGTAGACAGCAGGGGGCAGTAAAAGCTACAAGTTGATGCTAATCCACAGTGTCATTGCCCCCTAAAAATAGGATTTGCCACTGGAAAGAGGCTCTTCATTTATTTTATTTTAATTCCATTCATTTAGCGTACTTAAAAAGGTTTGCTTTACTGGCTTTAATTCATTGTGGCTAGCGTGGCTTCGAAACGCAATTGGCGTTTTGTCGCCTTCGTTTACTCCTCAAAGTTTTGAAATGGTCAAGGGTAAAACAGCCGTGTTTGTGAGCTCTCGTTTGAAAAAATACACAATGGCTGCTTTTGCCACCCACAGCTTTCATTCAATCTTTTATTCTGTCCACAAATCCTCTGTGTCCTCTC